>CAEGAE010019917.1:0-122604 GCA_903067095.1 Girardinus metallicus | reverse complement strand
AGATAGATAGATAGATAGATAGATAGATAGATAGATAGATAGATAGATAGATAGATAGATAGATAGATAGATAGATAATTTCTCAGAAGTCCACCAGATGGCAGCACCATGACAAAAATAAATGACAATATTTCTTTTCGTCTAATTTTCCTCGTTGCACTGGCGCTTATTTTACAATAGTTTATCTTTATAATACATTTTATTATATACTGTTTGTGTGAAACAACCCGAAGGTCATCATTACCCCGTTTTAACGTATTAAATTTCAGTCTGGATAATTCCTACAAAAATTTTATATGAAATGATACTCTTATACCGTAACAAATAAAAAGGAAAGGACGGGAACGTAAGAAATAAAATAAAAAAATAGAAATAAAAAACTGGCTTATGAAATTCTGCGGTAGTTCGAGATGCAGTTATCTGAAATACAACTCAACTTTGCTGAATCTATAAATAAAACGCACGCAGAAGCTCTCCTTATCGAAATGGAGGAAGTTACTCCTACATGTCTTACTCATGCTCTTGTGTGTCCACACCTCGCTGGGTGTGTTCCTGTAAAAGGAGCAGGTACATCGCAGTTTCGCTCCTGTGTCTCTCTGCTGGGAAGACTTGAAACCGTCCAGGATGGCTCTGATCGACTTTTCGCTTCTTTTTCTCCTCTTTGTTAAGTTCGGTGAGTCTTACGTTTGTTATTATTTAAATGCTTAATACAGTCTGTATTGTAAGGCCTTCTTAAACCATTCTACTATTTATATATTTTTTTTATTTTCGCTCTTTCATTAAAGCCTCCTATTGGTGCACTTTGACTATGAATAAAAGACGACTGCTTTATTTATGAGACTTTTGCTTTTGCTTACACGCAGGGTTCTCTGCTGGAGAGAAATATCTACCCGAAGGTCCTCTGGATGTAATGTTGGGGAAAGATTTGACAATAAATCTCCTGCTTCCAAAAGGAGATGGCGATAACATAGGCTGGGGTTTTAACGATAAAACTATTGGTGGCATGGGGGGTGGTACGGTTTCAATTGAAAATCCATATAAAGACAGAGCTGTTATTAACAGCAACGGGTCCCTGACTCTGAAGTCCCTAAAATCAGAAGACAGCGGGGATTATAAATTAAATCTATTCAAGGGTGGATCATTTATTCAAGAAAAGGTTGGAGTCCGAGTTATGGGTAAGTCACTACTGCTTTATTATCGTTGTTTGGATATGCAGCTACAACTTTTCATTAAGATATTTATTAAATATATAACATACTTGACGTTTTAAATGCGGGAATATGTTTGAAATAGTGTCTTGTTAGTTTCTCTTGCAGTTTAAACGCAAAACTGTTCCGCAAAGAGTTTTTTTTTTTTTTCTTACATCGGCATATCTTTGGCAATATGTAGCCTGTTAGAGTAACTGTCACACCTATCAGGCTGCTGTGAGCAGATATCCCTCCGCCACCAGAAACTCAGGTATCCGTGTACGACATGCGTGGTCTAGCAACCAAACAGTTGGCCCAGCCACCTTGGAGGGTCTATGGGGAATACACGCTTTGTACTAATGTGTTTTTTTTATGGTTTATGTTTTTAGTGTTTATTCATTTGAGAGATAAATCATGGAAAAACTGCTGAAAAAGCCTAAAGAGAAACCAGGGCGTGGCTCCTGGTACCGTACTGTCCTTGTGGAATCCGTGCTTGTTTGCAGTTTGGTCAGATCCAGCTTGAAGACTTTTGCCCAGTTATTATTTATTTATGTGTATATTTTTTTTAGTGTAAACCCTTTTTAAGTGCTGTGATGCTGCTGGCCTGTTTTACTTCTTCCAAATATAAAGGGAACATTGCTAAAATATATGGCCATGTAAAGTTTTTCAGTTCTGAAGTTGTTTTTTCCTTTTTAATAACAGCCTGCTGAAAACTGGTCTTTTAGCAGGACATTTATCCAAAACAAATGCCCAGATATACTTTGTCAGACAAAAATTCAGCCTTGCTCCTTTGTCATTAAGTCGCCTGACATAATGTAAAAAGTTGTTTGGAAAGGATAAAATAAGTGCTAATCAGAGAAATCCCATGATCCTAAATGATTTGGAGAAAATTATTAAACTACAATGGTAAAAGCTCCTTTATGCTGCATGTGGCAACACTACAAGCAGCTCAAATGCTGTCCTGTTGGCAACAGAATAAATATATTTAGATAAAAGTTTGAAACTTTCAACTTTTTCAATGCAAGGTTATTCTACTGTAATAAAAGAGGAATTTGTTTTTGAGGAATTTCAGCTATTTGAAAAGAAAGCGATCTGGAACAATACAAGAAAACAATGAAGCTAAAATTTAAGATTAAATTAAATTAGATGAAGTTTATCTGATTCTCTGGTGGCTTTCCTCCCAAGGGAGTGGCTTCTTAGCTACAGACTTAACCGCAAGAGGTCTCTTAAGCAAAGCTATTGTTGTTGTTCAAATAAATTTTTTTTTTTTTTGTATTTAAGCTCAGTTTTATTTCCAGTTGGGTTCATTTCTGTCATCATTGGAGCAGATCTGTAAATTAGTGTAAGAGTCAGTTGAAGAGTCAGACTCAGATGTGGTTGCCTCTCCTTTACATTCTCTCACACCCACTGTTGCCTAATCTGCTGTATGCAAGTAGTACAGTCATTGTTGGAAGTCCTGGATTATCGGTAACCAGTTAAACAGGTCTGATGGTTGCAATAGTTCATCCATTTTCATTCACTGTATTGATTTGTTGATTTCAGCTCACAAATATATGTTGACAAGGACTCAGCCCCGGGTGTGTGCATTATTGGCTCTTTTCTCTTCATTATAGTCAGATTTCATTTACAAAAGAACATATTTCTTAAGATCTTAGTGGGAATACTTTTCATATGACACATATCCTGTTAATGTTTCAACAAAGTTCAAACAAATACAGTTAAATATGACATTGTGAAATAAATAAATACATTGTCCGATTGATGCTGAGAAATGTTGAGATTTATGAATTCTAAATTTGACTCTGACAACATGCTAGTCATGTTCTTTGTTCTATGACTTTACTGTGCCTCTTGTAAACTTGTATGTTTCTCCGCAGAGCCCGTGTCTGATGTCATGATCAAGTCAGACCCTCCTGAAGCCATTGAGCACAACAGCACAGTGGTTCTTACCTGCTCTTCCAAAGGATCTTTCCTGAGCTTCTCCTGGACCAATGACAGCAAGATCATTGCTTCTGATGACAAACGGTTGTCAGAGGTAAGATTAGTTCATAAATGTTTATGGTTAATTTATTTGGAATCATGAATTTTCAATTAATAGATGTTCAAACAGTAATGCAAAGTTTTTGTGCATCAAGTATAATCTTGCAAACTGAACTGATTGCTTAAATCAATTAGCTCAGAACTAAAACAGCCACTAAATAAAATATGGCATAAAATTTTCACTCAAATTACATGTTTCCTTCAGAAAAGAAAAGAGTAGGAATACTGATGCAACAAAATTAATTTATGTCAACAGTTTTTTTTAGAGCTTGCACAAAGTTGTAAGGAGTTGCTTACAAATATTTAATTGGTATTTTCTCTTTAAATTGTAACCCAGAAAGGATCTAAGCTGACCATCACAGGCGTCCAGAGGTATGACCTGGTTGGCCCAATTGTCTGCACAGCAGCAAACCCGCTGCAAAAAGAGAGCAGCGCCAAATTCAACCTCACAGTCTACTGTAAGTTATTCACCTACACTTCACAGTAACGTCTTCTTAAGCAGCCTTAAGAAGACGTTACTTCTTAACGTCTTCTTAAGGCGTTAAGAAGTAACGTCTTAGTAATGTCTGTTGTTTTTAAAGAAAAACAACAGAATTGGATAGAGAGATTGAATTAAACTTCACAGAAAATATTATGATTACAAACTAATTGTATTCCAGCTGCAACATTTACACCTTGGATCCAAGCTTAGCATAAGAGCTGTCTCGAGCAGGTTGATAAATTCCAGTTATGTCTGAGGTCTGGCCTGCTAGGTTCAATTTAGACTATACGGCAATTTGTTTTCTTAAGGACTGTAATATGCAAAAAAAGATAAATGTGTAAAATCCAATAGAAAATGGAAGAATTATAACAATGTTCTCATTTGTTCTAAACTCTAATTATACTACTGACAGAAAGTTATGGCAAGTATAAGGGAGTGGCTTTTGACTAATTATTTGCCTTATTGGACTGGCATGTTCTCTTGTTTTTCCCCATTCTGAAGACTGGCTAAAAGTAATTGGCATTGTTTTCACCTTAGGGAAAATGGAAGACACTTTTTTGACTATGTTGTGGAAATATATTTTTCCAGTTGAAACAGTGAAGTAAAAGTAATTCGAAGGCTTTATTTTTGGATGTGTGTCAAACCTGCAGCTCATATCAGTCATGGCAGTTAGACAGATATCGGTATTCTCTATTCATTTCAGTCAGTTTTCATTGTTTGCCAAGTTACACTTGACTGAATGAGCTCCACACCTGTTTGACAACAAAAGGTCACAGAGAGCAAGTGGCCATTTGTCATAAATAGTTAATCTGCATGGGTTTCTTCTTCAAAGTCTTGGCAACACACGAGGATGTACATCATGTCCGGAGTTTTTCCTGTAAAAAATTTTATCCTGTTCCAATTCCAACAAAAAGCCTTATGTTATCAGCCTTGTAGCAATGTAAACTACTGCATTTGAAACTGCTGCATGTTTGCAAGGCGCTCCCTTTCAGCTCACACTCTATGGCTAAAACCACATTGTGTACACAGCAGCCTACACCTCCACTCCTTCAGCATGAATAACCTGAAAGGCAGACAAACCGCACCGACCACAGTTTTAGCCTGTTATTAATTAATCAAGAGCTTACCGCTACAGTTCAGGAGGGCTCAGGAGGGACCGGTCAAATTGGATAAGAAAAACAAAGAATCTGACCATTAGTTAATAAAATCACATTGAAAATGTATTTTTTGTAACTTGTAGTTGCAGAATCAGCGTGAAAAAGCCTGTTTTGTGAACCTGTAGTTGTAAAGCTGTGTGAGAAACAGTAAAAGCAGTTTCACAACCCTATTTTACCCCAAAAAAAAGTATAACTAAGAGTAAGCATAATCCAAAAAACAAATATAAGTTTCTTCCGTCACACCGCAAAAAAACAAAATCTTACCAAGTAATTTTGGTCTAGTTTCTAGTACAAATACTTTATTACACTTGAAATAAGACAAACTAACTTAAAAGTAGCTTTTCAGCAGGATATAGAGGCTTGTTTTACGTAAATAATTCCTTAACATTGCTGAAAAATTACTAGTTCTATAGGCAAACAAATTAACTTATAACATGCGAAAAAAGTCTTTTTATAAGTTAAACAACCTGCCAATATAGACCTAGTAATTTTTCATTAATATTTACTTAAAATGAGCTTCTTTATCTTGCTAAAAGTTACTTGTAAGTTAGTTGTTTTATTTCCAGTTTCCTAAGATCTTTGCTCTAGAAACTAGACAAAAAAAAAATACTTGCAGTGCATATATTATTTGCAGACAAACAACCTTATATGTTTAGATTTTATTATGTGTATTTGTTCCACAGATGGACCTGAGGATGTCACCATTAAGACCTCTCCACAGCTGAAATATGTCCCATCTAATTCGGATTTCAACCTGACATGTTCGGCCTCCTCCAAACCCGCTGCCACTTTCACCTGGTTTTATGACACAAAGCAGATAGAGGCCACTGGTCCAGTCCTCACCCTGAAAGTCATTGAGGGGCAGGGATTTGGGCATACGATGGGCAACTACAAGTGCGTAGCTCAGAATGACAAGACCAAACGAGCGGTTCCATCTGCTGCTGTTCAGTTCTCCGTGATGGGTGAGTATTGACTAGAAACTACCCAATGTTAGTTAAATCAGGTACTGTGTTTTGCCAGTGGCCATCACATTTACATCTGGAATAGCTGACCAAGTATTTTCTTTTAAAATAGTAATTCTAGTACCATTTAACTGAACTTAATAAAAATGACAACTGAATTTATAGAGTTATTATTATTATTAACATTACCTTAAGAGAACAAATAGTTTGAATTGCCCATTAAGCCAACAATGTAATTCAAATGAGACCTTATCAATATCTTTAAATTAGAGGTAGAATATGCATACAGATTTTTCTTTTAAATAGAATCAGTAAAAGATGGGAAGTAGGGAAATACAAATTTGTTAATATATTGCCATATAAGTTTGCTAAAACCAAATAGTTCATATCAGTGTTTATTCCACAGACAAACAGGACTAAAGTCTCAGATTTGTGACACGCATTTGAAGAACCCGACTGTTAAATTAACACCTGCAATCCAGCCTTCTGTGCATTCAAGGACCCCCAGCAAACAGACTGTAGCTTCAACTTGATATTTTGTGTCACAAGAAGTTTCTGTAATTTGTAGCCAAACATTATTTTAAGTTTTGCTTTCTTTTAATGGCTGTTATTTCCTGCTGATAACGAACGCAGAAATGCAAACAGCAGCTTTGCATTTCTGCGTGCGAAGCTGCTGGGTTGGATGGTCTTACATTATGCCTGAAGGAGTTATTTTTGTTTTTGTTTGTGAGATAAAGCAGAAATGTGACAGTTGGATCCAATATGAAACTGGCTTCACCTTTTGTTTTGGTGACTCATGTCATATTTGGCATGGTGAAACAGCATTAAATTATGAAATCTCCAGCATGACAGCTGAAACAAGAGAATTCTGGAGTCATCACGCTTCAAGTTAGGAAGTGAACATTTGGACCTTAAACTGAAAAAGTTCTATCTAAGCCTGGAAACTGGTTGTGCCACCTTTCGCAGAAACATTTACAATGAATGGGAATGAGTTTTTTATTTTGCTATGGAGGAGTTTTTGTCAACTCTTATTTGTAGAGTAGTTTTATTTCAGTCCCGCTGGATAGTCCTCTAGCGTGACCAGCCTGTTTGAGACAATCACAAATTGTCTTAATGAATTATTATTTTTTTAAATTTCAGAAACCATGTAGTTTTCTTTTTTTTGAGACATTCAGAGGTTTACTGGCAATTGTGCTTTGGATTATTTTCTAGCTGCACATGCAAAGTTAACTAGAGCTTAAGGACACATACTGAATGTATGAATTAATGGTTTCATTAGTTGATGCAAGTTGTTCATTCCCTAGATCAACAAATCAGTCTGAAAGACACTACTATCAGCATCATAACAGTCGAAACGGTGGCCTTTTTCTGAAATGCAGTGTTGGAATCTTTATATGAAGTATTTCCTATTCACTACTTTCTCAATTATTCAGGATTTTTGATTTCAGTAAATTATACTTCCACATTATAAAATTAGAAAAAGGTTAAATGAGATAACAATAATGACATGATACCTAAAGTTATTTGAACTGACTTAAAAACAGCATGAGTGATGGCTTCCTTCTTTCCATTTATGCTCACAGAGGCCATTTCTGGTATTAAATTAAGTGGTCCAAAAGGCATCCTCATCGCTGGCAACAGCAGCGCCAACCTCAGCTGCCAGGCAACAGAAGGCAACGTGACGGACAGAGTCTGGTTGAAGGATGGTCAACCCCTTTCCCCCGACTCCCATGTCAAATTCTCCAATGATGGTACCTCAATAAATATCGACTTGCTGAAGAAAGAGGACAATGGAGAATACATATGTCGACTCAGCAACTCTGTCAGCACAAAAGAAGCTAACTTCACAATGGTGGTTAACTGTAAGTGTTTGCTAAAGCATTTATTGCATTTTGTTGATTCAGTGATGACAGTTTCATGTTTAATCTTTACCTCACTTTATTCAGATGGTCCTGAATCACCAGTGGTGAAGGGAGGCAAAGAAGTGCAGTTGAAGACACGTGTGGAGCTCACCTGTTCTGTCTCGTCCATCCCTCCTGCCAAAATTATTTGGAAGCTAAATGGGACAGTGATCCCTGGTGAAACAAAAAATATGTTGATCTACAATAACATAGAGTATAAGAACTCAGGAACATACACATGTGAGGCAAGCAATGAAGTCACTGGGAAGTCTGCCAACTCCCCCTCTCTCTCCGTCACTGTTAAAGGTAAGATTGTTCTGTCAGTCAATTGTTATATTAGTGTTAAATCAAGAGTGCCAGGTGCAGAACACAACTGTAGATTAAGTCAGTTGCACATATTTTGATGTTTTAGCATGTGAAATGTTGTATCATTTAACTCCCTAACTGTTTTGTTAATAATCTGCCAGCAAAACCAGAAACCTATCATCCTTTGAATGGTGAAAATGAAATTTTCACCAAAAAAATTTCATTTTTTGGTGAAATTTGGTGTTTCACAAAAAAAAATATCTTTTTTTGTGAAACACCAAAAATGATAATTTGAATGTGGTGAGAAGATGGAACTGAATCAGAAAAGGCCTGTCTTGTTCACCATGTATTGAGCTAATCTGTGCTGCTTGCAAGTTTTTGGTAAAGATTCTGGATATTCTATTTGAAGCTTCTGAATTCTTTCGTATGAACACAAGCTTTGTGCATAATGAGTTTGATTGATGTAAAGATAATTATTCTTCAGCACTTAAAAATGATTTCAGTGAAATACTGTTGATTATTTAAGAAATTTATGTTTTGTCTGGTTCTGCCAGCAAATCAAGTGATCTCTCTAAGCTAATTGTAAAAGGTTTAGACCTGTTTTGGTCCAATGCATGCAGATCTATGTAAGCGTATGTCATCTCTTTGAACTGTTTGCAATTTGTGTGCACTTTACAATTTGGTTTGAATCCTGAAAATTCGAATGCAGTGGAAGCATTGAAAAATAAAAAGTCAGAAACAGCTTATCTATAAATTTACCATGTTAAATTCCAGAATAGTAATAGTTGAGGCTGAACAAGACAACACAACTATGCTGCTATCAAGATCTCAGTGTACAATGTTATTAACCCAAATAAGAAACTGGAATGGAATGTGTCTTAGAAACTGTTTTCCATTTGTCATAAATTCATGCCTTGCATGCCAGTAGTATTTTCAGTCTGTTTCATGAAGTTTCCCTGTAGTTGACTCAATACATCAAACATGTGACAGTGCCCGCGGTGTCCAGAAAGGCCACTGAGAATAAGGGCAGCATCATAATGACCTTTAAGTAAAATTGGAGGCAGGAAAATAAGTATTTACTGATATCTTCATTGCAACATTTGACAATAGCGTCACAGTCACACTGTTTCTTAACATTTTGCAGTTACAGGACGCTTTGGGTTGGTTGCTCACTCTGACAGTGTCTCTCATTCAGTTGCCACTATAAAAATAATTTTGCAATCAAACCACAGTAATGACAGGATGCCCTTTATGTCTTCTGTTTTGCAACATTCAAAGACATTTAAACCAGTGCTACAAATAAAAACAAATTGGACAAATAGTAAATAAGTAAATTCTTCAGAATCAAAATAGAAATATGTCGCTCAACCGCCTTAAATAATAATTCGTAGTAATTGTTAACAGTGGTAACTGATTTGAGTCAGAACATGTAGTGAAAAGAAAATCTTAAAAATTGTGATTTCCTTAGAAATTAGAATTAGAAGTTATAATTTAATTTAGTTATGCCTTTCTGTAGAAAACAGTTCAACTTAAATTGTTGAAATGATCAGCACTAGAGATAATTTCCCATACAAAATGTCTGTGTTTGTGCAAAACTCTCATGTGTTCACCCAAATACACCTTATTTCATCTTTCTGGTTCAAGCTGTATTACATCAACCCCAAGAGGGCACAACTCTTATCAATGTGCAAAACATTTTTTGTGATTACTGAGGTTTTAACCGTTGTTGTGTGATGCTTTTCTAGAAAACATAGACGAAGGTCTCTCAGATGGAGCTATTGCTGGAATCGTCATTGCATGCCTTGTCGCAGTTGGAGCCGCCATCGGCTTGTTCTTCTACTGCAGAGGAAAAGTACCGTAAGTACTCTTTGTCTTTGTACAGCAAGTTTTTATGCAGATTTGATCAAACAGTGAAGAAGAGAAAACCAGAGGAATTGCACTGGTGTTCATGTGTGAGAATATCACAAATTCAAGTTCATTGTTAGTGTTGTGTTTCTTGTGTTTGCAGGACTTATTTTTGAAATTTCTCTTAAGCAGAATCCAGGCTCGATGTATTTCTCTTTTAGTTCATGCAACAGGTCAAAGATAGGATTTAGGTCAAGTTCTTTGACAGAAAATGGTTCAAAGGTTAGTTTGTTGTGAACTGATTGACATTATAGGGGAAAATGGTTTAACTGAACCTCTTGTTTTAAATATTTGTGAGCTTATTCTTACTAGATCTAAGGACCAGTTGAAACCAGAATAAATTCAGTCACATGCATTAACATGCTTTAAAGCAATGAAAGAGTGAATTGTTTTGAGTCCTGGCTGCGTTTAGCTCTGCTATTGTCTCTATAACTTACTGTCCACTGAATACAAGAGAAGGCTGTTGTTGTGTTTTTTGCTTCCAATGAATGATAAATTGTGTAGTTCACTGCTTCTTGCAGTGTCTGTAACACCTCTCTTTGTTTCTGTTTCTCAATATTGCGACCACTTTGTGACCTTCTAGGGAATTCTGGACATTCCTCTTGCTTTGGTGTCTTGCAACATGTCAGGATGATGTACAAACACATCCAAATTATGCAGTTGCTAAACTCTTACAGCACTGAATTCCTTTTGCTGCATGAAAATATTTCACCACTGAATCCAATTCTTGCACCTACAAAAAAATCTGGGCAGACAAACCAAATTCATTACTATAAATTTACAAAGAGAAGAAAAGTCCCAGCTGTCAAAATATGCTTTTAGTTGTTCTTTTTAAATATGGCATGATTAACACTAGATAGAATAATTGTATGGCTAATAAGTATTTGTAGTTCACTTCAGTGGAAGTCAACAGGTGTTGTGTTCCTAGTAGAACTGGGCTGGTATGAGATTCTCATCGTGTGATAACATTTTAATTGCATTTACAAAAATGGCAGCGCTCCATTACCTTGTGATCCAAACATCCACAGAAGATTCTGGTCACTCCCAAACTTTCACAGATGTCTCACTGAAAAAAATCTTTAAACTATCGGAAAAGTATATATTGTTCCGATTAATCACAGGCTTAAGCAACAAATTGAGACCGTTCCTTCACACCCGCATGTCACATTCTCTATATATAAGTAACCCTGTACAACATCGTTTGAAGTTTCATCATACTAGACCACAACAGAAACCGCGTCCTGAAACAAATGAGTGAGTCAGTGAGAGATATTCACATTCCTCACTTCAGAAACTAGAGACAAAGAGTTTACACACAGCCGAGCTCTCAACGTAAAACTTTAAAAAACTAAAATAATACTTAATTTTATTAGTAGTATAATTTTATCACCTTCCTAAATTAATGGCCTAATTCATTGTTTGCCAAAATTACATTTGACAAAAAAAAATGACTTGGACACTTACTTTAGGAAGGTGACAATTTGTAGTGGCCAATAAAAGTCAAATCAGAAAATTGGCTTATTAAATTTATTGCCTATAATGGCAAACCAATAATAGTCTCCTCAAAAAAACTGAACTGCTGCTTGCAAAATTCAACAAGCATGGCTTGTGCGAGCATACGACCAATAGCCATCCAACCGGTACTTCTACTTTTGTTCCAAAGAAATACACTAAGAAAAAGGAATGAAACCGTCACTTATACTTTCAGTTAAAGTGAGACGTTTTTTGTAGCACGAGGAAAGCCGCAGATGCATGAGAATTGTTTTCGTCATCATGGAATTACACAAAGTGTAAGAAGTACTTTAAGCCTCTACCTTCGGGTTATTAAAAGATCTTTTTTAGCTGAAGAAACTGTTCGTCATTGAGGGTGTGAGATCATGTTCTTTAGGTAGACCTTTCCCTCCTTCCTTGGCCTTTAACAAATCTCCTGTCAGGATTATCTGATGCTACTGGGGTCATCGGGTCTCAGGTTCAGAGGTAGTGGGAGGTGTTCTTATTTAGAGGAACTCCCAAAGACCCTGAGGCCTTGAAGGTATTCACTTGTCAATCTTGTCATTGCGTTGTCTTCATCAAATGTCAATGCCGTTTATGTTAAGGGGCAATTGATTTGCATGGAGCAAATCAAAAACTGCTCAATGGAGTTGTGTCTGGTAGGAAGAATCCAAGTCATAAATTCGTCTTCAGCCTTCTCCCTAAAGGTTCTGGATACACTGTATGTGAAATCGCTCCACACTCTTTAAGATTAAATACTTATATTTTTCTTCAAATGAGATGATGAGTTTGTTTGCGGTCTGAGTTTCCTACTCTTCCTGCCAGGATTTTTGTACATAGGTTTGCTTTGAGGGATTGGATTTGGCCACTGATAGAGCTTTTTAAATCTAATCTTGAAAAGCTTCTCTGCACTGGGGCAGATCTACCTTGCAACATGGTAACAAACCATATGATACAGGAATGAAACTCAAACACTGCTGGGCTGCCCTTTAATCTTAAAATCTAGACTTTAAGTGCGTACTGCAGATGTTTTGGTCAAATATGACATTTGAGAACTTTTTGTGTAGATGGAAGGTAATGCAGCTTAAGAGTGTTGTCAAAGAGGTGAAGAGAGAAGTGAGGAAAGAACTAAGTTAATTGTTGCATTCAACCTTCTCAGACATGCCAAACACTGCCAAAAGTGGCAACAACCAAAATGCAGACAGAAGATGACAGACTGTGCCATAACCTGTACTGGCAGTTCAGCACAAATATGCCAGCTCAGCAATAAACATGTTGCTGCAAAGAAGAATGCCCTTATTTCTTATTAAAGTCTTGAAACGTAAATGATTTCAGGTAAAAAACGTTAAAAGCTGACTCCTTAGGCTTATCTCAATATTTCTTGGATGACACTGCCTATCAACTGCAGTGTTATTTTCTTAATACACTTGCACAATCTAGGCTCGTAAAGTACCAAAAGGTAGTAATATTGTCTAATACCCTGCATAGTTACAGTGTCTCAATCAAAAGAAGTACTTTTGGGATTTAGTGGAACAGGAGATTTGCATCCTGGATGTGCAGCCGACAAATAGGTAGCAACTACCTATTTGCACAGTGCTCTCATGTCAGTATGAACTCAAAATGTCTAAGGAATGCTTCCAAAATCTTGTTAAATGTTTGCCACAATGAGCTAAGGCAGATCTCAAGCTAAAAGGGGATCCAAACTGTCACTAGCAGGATGTATTTGATAAAGTGGCTGTTGAGTGTATTTGTGTATTCAAACGTCCAACTTTTTGAGGGAAATTGCTACAAAACAACTGACTCCTCAGGCTTAAGGAGACAGTCGGCCTCAGACTGAAGGTCTGAGGTCAATTTTCCTGGTACTTGAATGTTTTGTGCTCATTTTGTGCTCGAGGGGAAAACAAACATAAAGGATGAACAATAGACTAAAGCCTAGGAGGCCATATCTAAATGTCTTCAAAAGTCAAAATAAAGATAAAAATCCCTGGTTATCAATGGGTCTTATTAGGATTCTGAATGACAAAAGAAAGCAGGTAGATTAAACTGCAGGTGCAAACTGATAACATACAAAGAGACGCTGCCTCAACTTGTGCAATGCAATAAAACCACCCATATGAAACATTGTGCAATCTGTTTTGTGCTTAGACATACGTACAGTTATGCCCATATTTTTCAGACACTTAGCAGTTATACTTTAGAATAAGTTAAGATCAGCAGCTACCTCATATGTATTTATAGTTAAGCAAACAACCTACTGACAAAACAGTGATGATAAAAAATAGTCACTCACTACTACCCATAACTACTATAAAAACATGTAATTTTTACAAACACTTATTCCTATAACAATGACTTTATAAGAAGTGCATTTGTTGATACTAAGTGGTAAGTGATACAGCCACGCACAATTTCCATGGAGAATGATTTTTGTTTTACATAAACCTTAATCTTGCGGTTCCTGTAAAGCTACTTTTTTGTGAAAACTTGCAAGACACATTAGTGTAGATCAGTGCAGTTCAGTCAAGAGGAAACAGAGACCAAATGTTTTGTTTGCTTAGGAACCAAGGTACAACAACAAAGATCTTGATGATGTTAGATTATAATGTGATAATGAAACTTTAGTCAATGGCAAGGGTCTGGAGACACAACCTGTCATATGTCACAGCACCAGTGGCACAACAGAAACTGAATCCCTAAGAAATGCAGAAACAGACAAGCCAGTGGCAGAGTTTCATATCTACAATGACTAGAAGTGTTTGTGGCCCTTGAAAGTTGACACTTTTTGCAAGTTCTTTACCCCCAAGTGGAAAATCTGTTGACAGGACAACTATTAGTTGTGTACTCCACAAATCTGGCCCAGATAGAGTAGTGGCAAGAAGAAAACCAGAGTTGAAAGTTAAAAAGTCCTCTTTCAAGTTGCTAGCAAAACATTTGGAGGAAACTGTAAACATGTTGAAGAAGGTTCTCTGGCCAGAGACCTGGATTGGATGTTTTGTCTTCCATAACAAACAGTAGGTATGATGGAAAACTTACACAGGAGATCACCTTGAACAAACGGCCCCTGCTGTAAAACATGATGGTGGCAGCATCATGTTGTGGGGATGTTTTTCTATAGCAGGGAGACGGAAGCCTGTCAGAGTTAATGTGAGGATTGATGGAGCTAAATACAGAATACAGGTTTACTTTTCAGCAGGAGAACCACTTGCATGTATTATACAGTTGGAGGGTATTCAAGCACATTGAAACAGCTGACAACCTAACCCCAATATTCAAATAAAAATGCTGCATGAATAAGGAGAACTGGCAAAGACTCACGTCTAAAGAACTGACTTCATATGAGAATCTAGGACATTAGTTTGTAGTTTAGCAACATGGATCCACTGTAAAAGGTTAACAAACCGAGTAGCTTTTCACATTTTCACATCAGCCGGTTTTCACAGGCATAGAAGAAGTGAGAAACAAAACTCATAGGGAAGTCGCAAGCAAATGTTTGTCAGTTTTGCTCCAAGCTAAAGTGCCCACAGTCCCCACATGCTTCCTCTTGTATCTGGCCCTTTCATTAAGGATTAGCTTCGTCTGGTGTTGTGAAAACACAATCTGAGTGCATTCCCGCTTTCCCTCAAGTGTCACTCACATTCAGCATTCAGCCCAGTAATGGAGAGGCGTATGGAGAAACAGCTAGACGAGCCGATTTTAGAGGAAATGCATATAACTCCTCACCGCCTGGCAACTGTGACACGCAAATTCAAATTTGAATTACAAAGTGAATAATCAAATATCAACATGTGACAGAAATAGTTGATTTACCAGCAGCTTACATATTTAAGGAAAATGTTTGATTTCTACATAATATAATTTTGTGATAATATTTATAGTTCTAGATTTACCAAGTAGGCAGTAACATCCCTGTAATTGTATTATTATGGTGTCTGCCTGCTGCCTCTTATATAGTTGTGTAGTCGAGTAAATAAACAAAAAATTATTCCTGTTCTATGAATCTAGGATTCATAGGATAGTAAAACATGGTGGTGGCAGCATCATGTTGTGGATAAATTAAATATAAAATAATTTACCAGAGTATTTATTTATTACATCTTGTCACTTTTGGCATCCCATAGACACCAGTAAAACAATGTATTCCCCCTTAAATGCTTGCTTTACAATTAAAACATTGTATCTGTAATAAGATAAAGATTAAACAATCATCATCTGATCATGTAAAATTACCTCAACAAAATTCAATACAATATATTAAATTAAAAACATCGTGTGACCCTCAGTGTTAAAGTGAGAAGAGCGGATAAAAAAATACTGTAAAAAGCAGGAACTGAATAAGTGATCATTTGAAAGGCACTCTGCTGCTAAAATCCATAATTACAGTGTGTGTATGTATAGGTTTGTTTTGTATTCGTTTAAATACCTCGAGAGTGGTCAAACAAGTGACTATGACCCTAAAGACTACTTCAGTTTGGCTATTGAAAGTATTTGTTTGCTTGTCGCTGGAGGCAAATCCTTCTGCAGCTAGCTCAGACGTTGTTGTCAGATTCTTATCTATTGAGTGGCTCACATCACAAAGTTCACTTGTTTTTATGCACACGCAAGCTTTGAAGTTCATTTTCAAACTTACAGAGACAATTGCTAAAAAGGTGCATCTAAATTTAATGCAGTTGTTGATTATTTTTGTTTTTATTGTTATGAACTGCTTTAGGGTGCAAGTATTGGTTACAGTGACTAAACTTCTCAGGTTCTCATAAACCTGTTTGACAAACTCTACCTTTTCGGCAACACGGTGGCCTCCTTTTCTTTTCTGAGATTCTCCTTTCTTCAGCAGAAAGAAAAGGGTTCTGTGTTCAACTAGCTTAACTTTCCCCGTGTGCAGTCATTCACAAAATGCTTTTTTTTTTCACACCGCTTTATGATGCTGCAATCAGATAAAAACGATGCCTGGTGGGAAATCCCACATATCCATCAGTCATAATTACAAGTTGGATGTGGAGCTCCATGTTTCCCACCGAAAACTTGTACCTTGTCTTTTTGTTCTTAGAAATAGTAACAAGCATCTGATCTTGTTTGTTTTAATAGAGTCAAGAACAAAAACGTTACATTTTTAACATGCAAAGCATGTCGGCACTGTTGTTGGTCTTACAATAACAATTTGAGGGGGAACATTTTTTTGCCGGGCATATTTGAAAGAAGCAAGTTGTAACATTACTGTGTCACTGGATCTACTCTAATTTTGCTATCACTGAATGATTTACTTGCTGGAACATCTGTTCAACTGTCAAAGCTGCAGTGTGATTCGATTATAGTTTGACTTTATGTCTACAAATAATATTTTATAGAAACCTTTGACCTCAGTTTCACTCTTAAATCTGATTCAGACAGCGTACTTTGCCTGCTTTTAGTTTTATGAGTCACATTTTTGATAGGGTGTCTTTTAAAACAACTTCTTGGCGTTACTAGTGTATCAAAGAGTCATTGGTGTTGTTTTTTGCTCTTAGTAGAGCCAGGCTTACAGGAGCTATTGCAGGAATGTTGTTGGCACGTCTGAACTCGTTCTCCTAAGCTCACCTGTGTTGCTGCTCTTTAATGCACCTTCTAGTGTCGTTTTGCTCTTCTTTCATCTCTTGACCAAGTCATAGCGGCCACATCCTTTTCCTCATTACCACAAACATTCTTTAGCTATTTCTGTTACTTCCACTTTTTAAATCAATTGAATGTGCTGCCAGGATGTTTAGTTGTGCTGCTTTCTGTGAGTGGCTTTGTTTCTCAAGTGTGAGCGGTTTTCTGGAGTCATCTAGCTTCTTTAGGGACAGAAAATCAAGCAACGGTTTAACATTTAAAACGACTAACAAGCCCAAAACCTCAAATAAGAAAGAAAAATAAATGCTATAGTGAGATTAGGTTGACACTTTACTGAACTGATGATTTATCGGTGAAATATGCATAACACTTGAATGAAATACTTGCATAATATCTGTTATTTCTTCTTTTTTTCTGTTTTTCTATATTTATCAAGTTTGTGATTTATTAAGTGATGGAATAAGTATAAATTCTTAGCATATTCAGAAATAGATAAGAGTATAGGCTCTATTCTTATAATTATCCAATCATCTGCAAGGAACTTTTTATTCCACCTGTTCAGAATATTTTCATTTAACTTGCAGTTTAGGACAAACTATGAGTTTAAAGTTATTCCAACTTAAACTAGAATGGAAATATACTCTATTGTCCACCAGTGAGGAAATGTTTTAATTCAACTTTCTTAAACTTTCTTGTTTTTTTTTTTTGTTGTTTTTTTGTTGTTGCCTAAGGTTTTAGAGACCCTGTGACACACTTACTGCATGTTTTTCCAGTGGCTTCTTCCGTTGTTTCGCTTTGTCTTATCCCTGTTGTTTTGTCTGGTTCTGTTCCTGCCAGCAGCAGGGATTATGTAGCACAGTTTCAGTGATAAGATACAGTGACTCACCTGCCAGGTATTTGTAGGGCCGGTTATTTACTTTCACGATGGCTGTCGCCTGGCTTTATGCACCTTTATGGTCATATGGTTACTTTTATGAAGGGTAAATTAAAAATTGCTAAGTGGGAGATTTGAGTTCAACAGGTAGAGATTAGAGTGAAGTACAGATTGCCGTGGTAAACTTACTTGGCAGTTTCTGCTTTTCTTTTATTCAATCAGATTGCAGATCTGACGCTATCACCAGTGTTTTAGCAGCTGTCAGTGATAACACTGAAGTACCCTGCAGAAATGTTGAAACCACTAATGAATATGCAGCATGCAACACAGTTAAAAATTTGGAGAAAAGTGTTTTGGAGTGATTGGCCCTATGCCCCAGACATCTCTGAAATTCATATGATTGTTGTCATTCTTTATATCGGGAACTGTTACTTCTGTAGCTATACTGCAGATAAAACTGCAACAAATAAATGTAACTAGTCACAATGATTATCTGATTATGTGAACACCAGTACAGCTGCTATTTTTAGTTTATTTGTTGTTAATTGAGGTTTAATCAGCAAAAAATGTCCCTTCTAAAGAAATGTGCAGAATGAGTTCAGCAACTATTCATTAACCCAGAATCAATTTATGTACAAACTTTTTAAAACTTCACAGACATGATTTATTTTTTAATGCAAATGAATGAATTTTTACAAATGACCTGCAAGCTAAATTTATTTTATAGTTTCAAGTGCTAATCTTTTTGTAAGAGTTTTTATTTGACCTAAGATTATACTATTTTCAGAATGTCTCAAAGAGTTACCAATCATCTCAAAAGTAGGTCAAGGAAATAACGATGTTTTTGTTGTTGTTGTTTGATCTTGATTTTGAACCAAGTGAATCCTGTTAGCATTATGTTTGGTCCACCTGAAAATATTTGTATCTTTTCAGCTGAAATTAAGATTGTAGAAAGGAAGAATCTGTTGTCTTGCAGTTTTGCAAACAGTTTCTGTCAGAGGTAAACACTGTTTCCGTTGTGTTTTTCAGAGTGTCGTCACCATACTAAAGACGTCCGTCTGCTGGTAAGTCACTGATAACTGTATTTGTCATGAAGCCATGCACTTAAAGACATTCTTAGTTTGAGGTTGAGCAACACCCAGTTTGAACTTATGTTCAACAATTACACATTCCCAAAATTCAATCTAATGTGCAAATTTTGATAGAGGTAATGTAACAATCTGACTTTACAGTTGGCCTCATGATTAAACGCCAATAGTGAAAATAATCACAAGTCTCCCCTCATGCTCATCTTTGCACTAATGTCGCCTGTGTTTTTCTGTTTGTTAACTGGGTTTGATGGAGTCAGTATGAAACCAGTACAGTTGTTACCAAGGGTTTCTCTACTTGTCTTATGCAGCCTCGGGTGTCTCTAATTGCGATAGTAAGGTTGTCACTGTGCTTGAGGCTTTGAAACAAGACCACGTCTGAGCCTTGCAGCTTTCCTTTTAAAGCTTCTGTCTGCAGCGTCGCTGCTGTTTACTGAAAACCGTTTGATCTGCCAACACAAGACTACAGATAAGATTAAAGCCAAGCCAACCAGCAGCTGCTAAATTCTCTTAAGAAAAAGTCTTCTGAAGCAAACATCTGTGGGTGCAAGACAGTTTAAAAATGTTTTCAAAATTGTATTACATCCAATGTGTTTGCGTTATTTTATTATTTATTTTTGCAGTCTATCAGCTTTCTCATCAAATAAATTAGCAATATTTTAAAGACTTTTCATAATACGTGAGCGTTTGCAATGGTGCCTCACTTTTTTGATTGCTACACACAAGGATTAGTCTGACAGTAGAAGATCCAGAACTAGACATAAATATTTTACTAAACATATTTTTGACCACAACACACACACAGCCAGTTTTCCATAAACTCTCCTCATGCTTCTGGTGTTTTCATCCAGCAGCTTTTGCTAAAGTGCTATGCTAATGCCAACATGTTTTGATACAAATTCATTGATAATGTGGCACAAAACGTATTTCAATGAAGCTCCAGTTAATTGTATGTGGGCAAAAAGCAGGAAAAAGTATTTTCACCCAGTAACAAAGTCGTGTGGTCATTTTTGAAGAGTAGTTTTTCAGCTGTGCTCCTCTATGTTTCATTTATTGTTTGGGTAGTGAAGCATGCAGATCAGGTCACACAACACAAAAGAGCTTCAGCAGCAATTATAGTGTCTCTGTCACAGTGTAATGTCATAGTTGTTGTCCTTTAAAAACCTATTTGGTTAAATATTTCCAAGGTCTAAAGTATAGTTTTGCAAACAGTGAAGATAAAAACAGACTGATTTTTAAAATGTAGCTCCTCCATTTCCCGTCGCAGATCTTAAGAATAGACTAATAATGCTTAGTCATAGTTCAATTTTGTCTAGAAATCCAAAAAAAAAAAAACATTTGTGATTAGGGAATCCTGAACTTTCCAATTTATCACAATATTTTTGTGATTTTTATTGCAATAACAATAAAAGTAAAAAGCGCATTTGACTTTATATTAGAGTTTTGTCATTGGATACATTTAGACCCTCACAAACTCAAATTCTTCTCAAATAAATGAAACTTAATCATTATCAGACAGCCTACTTGATGGGTGCCTAGGTTCAGACGGGGAGCTGATATTCTGCAGCTTTCTGCGTCTCTTTTCCAACACATCTGAATCAAATGAATGGCTCGTCACCAGGCCTCTGCAGAGCCGAACAACTGAATCTGAATGGTTTTGATTCAGGTACCCCGACTCCATTTAACATAGCACCGGTTACATTAACCAATGCTACGACTTACACCATTTGTATCTTCAGTTATGTTGATGTTATATCACAGCTTATATTAATTCTATCATAAACCAAGAGTGAATTTCATAATTTTTGATAAGTGCAATAATTGCCCATCCCTACCTGGGACCAGATTATGAAATCCCTGGTTGTAGTGCCAGACAGGCTAAAGGATTGTCTTTATTGAAACAATATAGACATTAACAACAGGCTGTTCTTTACAAGACAGGTTTTCTTCAACTACTTCTAAACAGACCTTAAGCTTCACTAAACAGTAACAGTAAACGAATACTATTACCCACTTGCATGGCTCAAGCCATTTTTAAACAAAGATTTCTGTGTGCTGTCCTGCTGTGAATCATGCTGATGAGGAAGTATTATTTGTCCCTAGTTTGTATTTCTGTTTCATTTGCAAAGCACAAATGCAGAGTATTTTCAGGAACTACCTGCAGCTCGACTCCTATTAATAGTTACTCTGACATCATCCTGAATAAATTTATGCTGTGATTAAATGTCTGCTATAGTTTGCTCAGCTATCAAAGATGACTAAAGCTGAAGAACTGATCCGCTCTACTTTTTTAATACTGACTCCTCTCCTCTGCTTTTGTTTAGGCTTGAAATGTCTACCGTTTGGTTTCCCATGATCCTCTTGTGCATCTGGGAGTAGCGCTTGGGTGGATCCAGCCGGTTTCCTTTGAGCAACTCGTCCAACCAGCTTCTTCATTATGCCTCTCTCTTTCTCCCTCTCTCTGGCAGACAAGGATTATGGAAGTCTAGTTTTACTGGAATACTAGATCATGTTAAGCTTTGGATTACAAACCTTTTAATTTTACTGCAGCTATCTTCAATTTCATTTTCATTTTTCGTTAATAAGCTGCTCCACTTCTCTGGATCAGTTGCTTTTTTGTCTGCCTTCACTGCAACATGTTACCAAACCTCGTCCCTTAGCTTTTCTCTTCCTTCCCGCTTTGTTTTTTTTTCTTTTTTTTTTTTTTTTCCTGGGGAGGAAACAGAAATTTCTGCTGTGGAGATGTTTATTTGACTAAAACTCATGAACTGATGACTGCGATGAGTGACTGTCTTTATCCTGCTGGAAACCTGAGGAGAACACACACATAGACACGCACACACGCACGCGCACATACACAGAGATAATACCTAAAGAAATGTGATGCATACATACATGGGTGATCAAAACCATGGAGGCCACAAGGGCAGAATCTGGGGTAGTCTGGTTCAAAAAAGTAGCAGAAGTATATTGTAGTTTGATTTATGTCACTGTCGGTTCCACGTAGGTGGAGTATCGCAGATAAGAAAGAGCCAAGCACAGCGGAGGGTTTTCAGGATAAACATCTTTCTCAGAGCTTTCATCTGTAATGCCTCAGTTTGTTTGGTGCTCACCAAAGCATAAGAAGTTTTTTGCCACACCTGCTGAGTCAACTTTTTTTTTTTTATTATTTATCCTAAACTGAGATCACAACAAACCTGTCAGCATCTCTTCCTCAACAT
This sequence comes from Girardinus metallicus, assembly GCA_903067095.1. Taxonomy (NCBI): domain Eukaryota; kingdom Metazoa; phylum Chordata; class Actinopteri; order Cyprinodontiformes; family Poeciliidae; genus Girardinus; species Girardinus metallicus. Next base: position 100,408 of record CAEGAE010019917.1, on the reverse strand, counting down.
TACTTTTCTGTAAAAATGAGCAAAGTCGTAACATTTACTGAGTTTATCCTTTCTCTTTTGTACTAGTAGACCACCGGGATCTTTTAAAATAATAAATGTATAATATTTATTGATTGAAATCCTTAAAATTCCACTTTGTAAAATAAAAAAAAAACAATCAGAAAAGGCTCATATTTCATATAAATATGCTCAGCTGATAAAACTAAGCCAGTCTAACACAAGCAACACATTTAACTGCTTTCTGTGTAACTCTTTTCAAAGTTGTTAAGTCTTTAGTCTGATGATTAAAAAAAGCCTCAAAAGGAAGATCTGTAATATCCGTCATGCCACATTTTGTATCTAATGTATCAGAACCAATATGTTTTTTATTAGATCTGAACAACTGAGCATTTATGCAGCTTTAGGTGGTTAAACAATTCAACCAACTTGGGTTTTTTTTTGCCACCTCTTTTACTTTTTTTAATCTGACTCTGCAAACTTGTTTGAGTTTTTTCAAACAAGTGTTACTCTGTAATCTTGGCTCCCTCGATTCCACTCAGCTATCCGTCCTGTACCTTTATATATTGTTCTCTGAAGCTTAGGATCTGCCCTCCCTGTTTGACTCACCCTGTCATTTTAGGAAGAACAGACAGAGGAGGAGGGAAGGGTTAAAGATGGCAGAGACAGGACTCAGCATGCAGAGCCCCTTCAGTCAGGTTAGAAGGAAGGCAGGAAGAAAAAGTGAGCGGGAAAGTGTTTTAGACCTCAAATTCTTTAAGAACTGGAGGGAAAGTCTGATGAGCTGTCACTATGCTGCTCTTTTTTTCTAATCACAACTGTAAAGAAGTTGCTTTAAACTAAATTATGGCTTTTAGAGACTTTGTGGAACTAGTTTTAATTTGAAAAGGCATCTGAAAAACATATCTGTGGTATTTTGAAGTTCAGCATTTAGCTGTTTCTTCTTGAGTATTTTGTCTGCATCCTTTTTGAAAAAGAAAAAAAAAAAAATGTTTGTGTGATTCATGGTTATGTGTGACCTCAGACTTCAACCTGCACTGATCTCCAGTAAAATAAGTATTTATTTTTGCTGAGTTTTAGAAGAAAAAACAACTTTTAGAATCATTGGAGCTGAAGATCATAGCCTGTAAGCAGATCACACATGCAGAAACTCTTTATCTGTTCGAGTTGTAGGTGAAGAACATAAATGACTTCAGGTCAGTTTGCCCCATCATCAATTCGTACCCCGTTTTGGGCTCATACTTTGTCATTTTGTCCATATCTCTATAATTTATTTAAATTTGTCAGTAAATATTTAATCTAGGCAATAAATTAGTCATGGAAAACCTCAAATCTTGGAAACCTAATACCAGGACTATAATTAGGAGGATGTGGTTCCCTCGTCAGGCATGTTGCTGCAATTTACAGTAGATCAAGGGTGTCAAACTCAGTTTTGTGAAACTGTGTTTCTTAAATAATCTTTTCACATTGATCAATCCTCCAGGATTTTGTGATTGTTTTTGTGTTTTTTTTAAATCAAAATCACAGATGTGATGCTAATTTTTTAATATTTGTAAGGATTTGTACAATATTTGCATTAATGTAAATATTAATGCAAATATGTGGCGATCTGTTGATTTCGTGTGAATTTTGCAGATTTAAAAAAAAAAAAAAAGTGCAGGGACTTATTGACGTAATCTGGAGTACAGCGGACCACATAAAAAACTACGGCGGGCCAGATTTGGCCCCCGGGCCTTGAGTTTGACACATGTGCAGTTGATAAATAGTTCAATACAAATTGCCTTCAATGTTTTTAGATCTTCGCTTTATGTTTTTTTTTTTTTTTAAAACAACCTGTGTGTATGTAATTGTTAGATATTTCTTGCAACATTTCTAGAAATATCTTCTTCCACACAAAGCGTCATAACTATGTCTTGTAGGTTAAGTAGAAAACAAAATAAAACAAAAACTAACCTGTTTTCTTGCCCAAGTTCTCAAAACGGTTATAAATCCTCCCAAGTCCAGGTACGAATTGATGTATGGTTGGTACAACGCATCCTGTGGCACGAGGTTCCTGCAAAGGGACCAGCACCCACTCAAACCGAGTATTGACAAGTTTAAAATATATTCATGTGTTTTGTTTACAGTAGAATATAGTGCAGAGAATGTATTAATAACAACATGTAAATATGACATTTGTTACCCTAAACAAGACCTGTTCATATTTTAAACTGCATGAAACTGCCCTTGTTGTATATAGGAGATGATGTTTTCACTGTACACAGATTTTGACTTTTTTTTGGATTATACATATGGGGAAAAAGTTTTTAATTTCTTGTTACTGTTTAATATTTTTCAGAGATGTTTTGTTATCTTTTAAGTTTCTGTACAAACATAAAAAGCCATAAAGGTCTTCAAAATATTTTCTAACTTTGATTTGTTTCACCTTTTTTATGGGGAAAATTATGGTTTTATTTTAAATGGTGTAAAAAAAAAAAAAGGGAAACAACCAATCAGAGTAGATGTGTGTCTTCAAACCATCCAATCACAGCTCATACACTCCTCGCCTGTATCAGCTTGGCAGTGATCTACAGTCGGAGGAGTGGCCGGATCTCATCTGTCATGCCTGAAACATATTTTGACACATTCACTCACAAATGGAAACACTGGCAGGAATTTGACTCAACAAGTTATTTGCAATGACACGTTCCACTCTGCTAATAGAAAAAATAACCTTTTGCTTTTTTGACTTAAACTGACAAATCAAAGTTAATAAAAATGGCTATATTGACTAAGACCGCACGTTTGTTCAGGTGTTTTGTTTCTTTTGGCTTTTCAGTGCTCAAAAAATTCAAATCTTCTGAAAAACAGAATTTTGAATGTCTGTAAACTATTATGAAAATGACAAAAATCAATGTTTAAATATGTCCTTACGTGTGTATTGAACCTACATAGCATCTCAATGTCACCTTTTAATATGATAACTAAAATTCAATAATTTCTCAAAAATGTTACCTGTATTTTAGTGCACCTGTGGGATGTTTTTAGGCTGTGGGGGTCACTAAATGATAGCAGTGGACACAATGTTTTCATTGAAAACAACAAAAAATAGGAAAACAAAGCATCAAGTAGCTTTGTTACTTGATGCAAAGTAACTTACTTGTTGCTTTCTTACAAGTAACAAAGTAACTTGAACTTTGTTACTTGTACAAAGTACAAGTAAAAAACTGCAGTAAACTAATTACTGCAGTTTGGGCACTGCTCTAATTTTAGAAGAAAAAACAGAAATCCCTCAATTTCCACTTAAAAAGTGGAAATTGAGGGATTTCTGTTGAAACGCTGTGAAATCTGAAGCAGTTGAACAAAACAGTGTGAAACATGTTTTGCTTTGCTAAACTGCTGCAATAGACTAAACAAGTTTTTTCTGCTAAAATTGTTACCATAATAAGCTTCTCATCTCTGTTACACCAACCTTAATTTAACAGGTAGGATCAAAAATTATGCAAACTAAACAGAAAAGCTCCAGTGTTTGGTTACATATTAATGTCTTTTCTTAATGAACAACAGCAAAATCTCCAGAAGAGGTTAAAAGTGAAAGAAACCATTTCAAAGTAGTACATGAAGTAATGTTAGTAAAAACACTCACTGTCCCCTTTATCAGACAGACCTTATTAGTAGCAGATTTGCATATCAACATGAAGTTGTTATCTCGCAAATGTTGCACATTATGTTTTGCACATCCATGATGTGAAGCTCAAGTTTCACCACACCCCAAACCTGCTTTGTTAGATTTTGGCCTAATGACTGTGAAGGGCATTAGAGTACAGTGAATTATGTGCCCTGTGCAAGAAACTGATTTTTAAGAAGATTTTAGCTAAGAGACATCATTCTGCACGGAAGCAGCGATCGGAATATGGGTTCACTGATTTCATTAAAGGATGATTACTGTCAGCAACAATGACTGTCAAGGAGGACTGACAGAGCTCTCCAGTTCAGCAACACCTGCAGTTGTGCTCATAATTTACATACTTATCACAATTCTGGTCTCATATGTGCACAAACTGACACGAAAGGCTACGAAAGGTAACCATCCTCGCCTGTGGTCTGTCTGCTTTCAATCAGTGCGTATAAATAAACGGCCAGTGAGCTTCTGAACTCCTGACAGACCCTTGTGTTATTCACCCAGTGCTGACTGATGTCTTTTGTTTCTAAGTCATGGGGAAAGCAAAAGAGTTGTCTTAGGATCTGGAAGAAAAGGTAACTGAACTATTTAAAACAGGTAAGGGACATAAAAAAAAGGTTACCCAAGGAACTGACAATGGTCAGTAGTGCCCAAACTCTAATTAAAAACCAAACAATGACCAGGTAGAACAAGAAACATATTACCAATCACTGCCAGTAAAATTATTTGGATGTAATGAAAAAGCCTACAAATAGCAGGACTTTTTTTGGCCACAAATGTTACATTTGGAGAGAAGTCAACAAGGCTTTTGATGTAAGGTACAATTCATACAATGAAACATTGTGATAGATCAGCGATCCATAACCATGGATAAGCAATTTCCAAAGTGCTTTGTAGCTCACCCGTCGGGGAAGTCTGAGATACAAAGCACCAGAAACTTGTTCAAAATTAATGGCAGCATGAAGGCAGCATGTTATCAGAAAATACTCTTGTATGCTGTGCCTGGTACGTACCTGGATGTTCCAACCTAAAACACAAGGCCAAGTCGACCTGTCAGACCTACAGCAAATCAAGGTTCTGGAGTGGCCGTCTTAATTTCCTGACCTCAAAATCATTGAGCCACTGCGGGGAGACCTCAAACGTGTAGTTCATGCGAGACCGCCCAGGATTTTACAGGAACTGAAGGCTTTTTGCCAAGAAGATTGTGCAGCTCAGAGAAAATAAAGAGCCTCATTCACAACTACTACAAAAGACTCCAAGCTGTTATTGATGCAAAAGGGGGCGATGCCTGGTATTAACTGGGTTATGCATTGGTGATGCAGCTGATGAGAAGAACTCCTCAGTCTTATTCAAACTATTTAGATATTAATGATCTGATGGTTACACTGAGTGACTTCCTCTTCTAGATTACAGAAGAGCCATTTGTGTGTGTGTGTGGGCTGTTTTGCTTTTAAAATTCTGCACTGACTCCACCTCCTCAGCATACTAGTCAAACGGTGCAGAGCAACTCCCTCCTGACTTTCCAGGTATTTGTTCTACAACACATGTAATTGTAGCATTCACCCCAAACTACCAAACTAACTTTCAGGAGGTTAAGTAGCTGAATCTTTTTAGTAAACCCTCAGAAGAAAGAAAGTGGCTGGAAAAGGAGTGTTTTCTGGTTATGTTTTCCCGCCTAACACCGAATAACACCTTATACAGTCAGTTCATGTTTTTCTCTTAGTGCGATAAAGCCAGTATGACTGACAGGACTGGACATGTCTGGCAGACTTTACTCAAGAATGTGAGGTACATTGATCACTGCAGGAAGGGAGGCAAAGACTGTTCAGTGGAAAACGCAACAAAATAAGAAACTCTGCCTCATTTACTCCTCCTCCTCATTTTGAGTTTCTAGTGAATAGAATGCCTGACTACGACTACACATTTATGGAAACAACATTTCAACATCATAGGAGTTAAGAGTGGCAGTACAAAAAGCTGTCTGATATGCATATGTAGAAGGATGCATATAACCTAAACCAGTGTTTGTACAAGAGCTACAATCCTGAAATAGTAAATTTAAAATGTGGGAAAGCCCTGAAGGGCTTGTGTGAAACTGTCTTGTGTGTGATTTCTTTTTTTCCCTGAAATTTCAAGCACAATGTCACAAGGCATCATTCTGGATCAACTATTGATCATTTATACTATGATAAACTGCTTTGGTGAACTAAATGTAATAAATTTTTTTCTTTGCATGAAAGACCTAAACCTGAACATTGTCAAACTGTTAAAAACACGGATGAGTAAGTGGACGGGTTTGAAACTGGGCAAAAGAAAGAGGCTACAGAAGTCGACACAGATAGGCACTAAATACAGTGGCTTGCAAAAGGAATCAGATGAAGGTCATCAGATTTTGTCACAATGACCAGAAATTTCAATATATTTCACGTAGATTTTTTGGGATAGAGCATGTGCACTCAAATATGCAGTCAAATTCATTGAATTAGATCAGTGGTTTAGATAAGACCCGTTAAATTAAAAGTACCTTTTGAAAATAACAACCTTTAAGTATTGAACATACATTTCATTAAGATCACATTTCTGTATTAATTTTTTTTTTTTTTAGTGATCTGATGTAATATTCATATTTTAAATGTCATGTTTCAGTTGCCTGTAAGTGACAAGTCATCGTATTTATCAGAAATAAAAGCTTTCAAACATCCATCAGCAGATGTAATCTGTTCTGTAAAGATTTTAACATATCAGGGATGACGTTGGAGAGCAGCTCATTTATTGTAAATATAATAACTACAGACAATAACAAAAGAAAAGCTAAATCAGAACACAAGGACACTTAACATATGTTCACATTTTCCTGAACTCATCATTGACAGGAACTGCAATTTCACATTTTTGTCTCTCTTTTATTTCTTATGCAAAAGTTTCCTGTCTCTTTAGTCTCTTAGTTTATGGAGCTCACCTTGCTGTTTCTACAGTCTCACACTGTCATTAGGAATCTCATTGATTTTTTTATTATCTAGCATCAGAGAGCATCTATCAGCAAAACGATGCATTGCACCTTGCATAGATGGCTGACATCAGCATTTAGCCTTGATGTAAGAACATGGCACTAACTAATCTGTCTGAGTCTGATACATTTACCCAGCAGAAGGAGATCACCATGCTGAGGTGAGAGGCAGTGCTGGCAGGCTGTACTGTACCTGTGTGATTACAGGGTGGAGTAATGATGGCTCTGGGGAAAAGTCAAGGGACAGAACCTCGCTTGAATTACACAGACAGGTTGGCTGCAGTTGCTTCATTGGCCAAAAAAGCTCAATGTTTAAATTGCATTTGCAGCTTACTGTCATTACAAAGAGCAATGATTTATATTTTGATCTCAAGTTGCTTATGAAGGAATCAGAATCAGTTTGTTTGTAAAGTAGAGATGGCCTCTCACTAGGGGCTTCTGAGCACCACCAAGGATCTAGATGCTTGCGTCTTAAAATTTAATGGAGTGAGAGATGAAAGTGATATTGATTTTTCCAGCTAACTTCCAGGAATAAAAAAAGAGATAGCGATGTCGAGCTTCCTTCTTAAGTTGTTTTGATTTAGGACTTGATTGATTTTTCATTGCCTGGCTTTCTTGTCAACAATGTTTTTTCTATTTGTACAAAACACAAACACACACACACAAAAAAATCAAGCATACATCCAAAGAAATGTCCCGTACTTCCTTTTAGGAATGAACTTCAGAAATCCTGACATATTTGGTCTACTTCACTTCTTCCTCTGTTTTCTTGTTCGAGCCTCAATCACTTTGTTTTTGTCTTTGGCAGTCAATCAGATCGCCACACTCACTTATCAGAGCTCAGCTTACAAAACAACTCAAGTATATTTACACATTCTAGAGTTGTCTTCATCAGATTGGAAAGTCTGTCAAGTTGATGTCTTACTTGTGCACCTGCTTTCGTGTGGGCTCAGTTCTAAATCAAACACATGGATGTTTTTAGGGCGTAAATAAAGCTTTGTCACCTTGGAAATCTTCCTGAAAATCCAGATTAAAGTGTGTAGATATGATCATATGAACTAAATGAAAACGGTGAATTTTTACATGATAAAAATTCCCTCCTTTTTTAAAAGTACTAGCGCCACTGAAACATCATGAGTTGGAAATCTTTGAATTTAAAACTGTGACCTTTCAGCCGGTCACAACTCTGTCACACCATTTGATCAGAAAATATATGTGCAATTTCCCTTTCAGGATCTCACTTCCCCTTTTGGCCAAGTTTTTCCCCTACTGAAAACTAAAAAGCACAGGAAAACCACAGGAAAACCACTCTTCCGAAAGATACTAGTGCAATATGTCTGCTGCTCACTTTCAGTGATGTCGTACATGAAGGCAGTGACTTCGAGATGTTGTTTTAAAATACATATATGCCTGCAATAATAATCCATTTAATTTAATTCAATTTATCTTGTAAATTAGCCAGAAGAAAGACCTAATTTAACTCCTGAATTTGAACATAATAATCTCCCCCAAGAATGTCCTCCTCAAAATTGTGACAATCAGCAGACAGAAATATTATTGCTAAATCTAATTAATCAAAAGCAGAAAAGGTTTAGTCTAATTTGATGCAAGATAGTAACAATTTTATTGTGTCTGAAAACATTCGGTTTCAACTGCAGCCTCAACATGTCTGAGGTAAATTAAGAGTTAAATATACTACAGAGCTCTCCAAGGACAATAACCCTGTAGGGGATTTTCCTCCACTTCCAGTTCAGGAATTGGTTGCCAAGTTGACATGGTGTACAGCTCAAATGTAAGATACATCACTTTGAATTTAAAATAAAATCTTTTTTTACAATAGAAATTCCATTAGCTCAATTAGAACTCCTAGGCATATTGTTCTAAGCAGTTATGATAAGACGTTTATATTTATGGATCCAATCATGACAGGAAGAAAATACAAAAATACCCAATAAAACAATATCTACGATGTACATCAGGCCACTGTTCCTATGGTGCAGATAAACAGAGTCGAACAAAACATCATCAAAACAACAACAGAAAAACAGCATAAAAACTCCATGTACAGGGTTATAAAGGATTATTATTGAGGAAAAAGGGACATTGCTGGGTTTTAGTTTTAGCTTGGCTGTATTTTATTAGTTAAATGACAGGTTTTCATTGTTGCCTAATATGGAATACATAGTGTCCCCTCACCCCTCCCTCATTTTGACAGTCAGTTTCATTTTTCTTTAATCGGGTTTTCTGTAAGTCAGGGTCTGAGGAATACCTAAATCTTTGCGTGTTCCAACAAAATCAGATTCAAACACCATGTTTAAGAGATAAAGAGAAGAATTGTGGAAATTCATGTAATCTGCAGGGTGTGCAATTACTGGCATAATCCAAGTGATTTGTCTGGACATGCCAGCCGAGAAGTCACAGTCACATTAGTCAAAGATCCGCAACAGAAGCAAAGGCTGATTGTTTGAATGTATTCTCTTTGAGTGAAGTGGCTGAAGGTTTCAGGACAGAGAGGACATGACAAACCCTAACCGGTGTGCCTTTAAAGGATCCAGGGTGTCTGATTTAAGAGCTTTCTGAAGGATTAAGTGGAAAAAGACTGTGTTTGAGGTGTGATTCCCGGGCATATTTGTGGTGTGATTCACCTTTCTGATGCGAATGTCAGCTTCTGTGTCAGAGGAGAAATACGTGCTGCAAGGAATTTGAAGAAATGTTCTTCAACACGCACAGTGATTAGACTGCAGAGTAAATATGCTCTAGCTTTATAAAGACTAGGCAGCTTCCTTATTTAACCAACTCACTTTATTTTCATAGGAAATCGTCATAAACCACCATAATTATTAGTTTTAGTCAACCACCAGGGTTGCAGGGGAGCTCTTCAAAACTGAACTAACAGACAAACTCTTCATATTTGTTTGGTCATGACCTCTGCTAGTAGCCTTCGTATTGATGTGGGTGACATTCAGTATTAAATTCAGACTGATATTTATTAAAATAAAAAAAAATTAATTAAGCCAACTCACTGTGCTGATAGAAGACAAGCATTTGTTGGTTGAGGTTAAAGGTAAAGACGACCAGCTGAAGTTTAAATAGAGCAACAGAAAAGAGGAAAAGGAGAATTATGTTACACTGTTGTTGTAACATAACAAGACACTGTTGTTATGCTTGAATTTTCACACCAAACCATTTAATAAGTTTACAGAAAATGGCCAGAAAAAGAGCAAATGCCTTGTTTATGTCAGCGGAGCAAACTGGGCAAACTGGTTTGAGGTGCAGGAAAGCAACTGTAACTCAGATAACCACTGGTTACAACTGCAGTGTGCACAACACCATCTCTAATTTCACAATGCATCAAACCACAAAGTAGATGGACCTCAGCAGCAGAAACCCACAATATGTGGCTCTCCTGTCAGTTTGAAACAGGAAACTGAGGCTGTACTTTGCACAGACTCACAAAAATTGGGCCAGAATTGGGTGTAAACAGAATGAATAATAAAACTGGAATTTGAGTGTGTCACAGTACATTAGTCAAGCCATTTAGAGGGGAATTATAGAAATTTATAATCGGACATTTTCACACTCACTTAAATAAACTAAGAGACTGGGCCTTTGCAGCGGCTGCACAAAAACAATGATACAGTTTAGTGGTTTATTTACACACTGCAGTCAGGGAATTTTACATGAGTCACCAGATTTTTCCTACAAATACACTGAAAGTGCAAATAAGTTCTTCCCCTTAAATTTGATTGTTTTGAAGACGACAGTTTTTAAAGAAAAAAAAAAACCCAAAAAGATGGATAAAAAGCAGAAAAAAACAACTAGTTCTGCTTCTGAAACACATTATCAGAAAATGTGCTTAAAATAAACACAAGGCTAGGTTTCTGGGAATGGATGAAGGGAGGCTCTCTCCATAAATAGTGACAATCAAGGAGCAAATATGTGCAAGGCGAAGTAATTGAGTGAGTGGGTACAGGTGAGTGGTGAGTATCATTGAGTTGCCATGGAGTTCTTGATCCAGAAGAAACACTTCTGGATCAAGAAGTGTTTCTCTAGTGCGATGAATAATACATGTCTTATGGAAGTGAGCTGAAATGCAGAGTGGTAATGGAAATGACTGGGAGACGAGGATCAAACTTTGAAAAGTCGTAACTTTTCACCATGAGCTGATTGAAGGTGAAAAAAAAACAAGTAAATCAGAAGTACACTGATAAATAACTACTAAAATGCAAAAAGTATAAAATAACTAACTAAATGTTATTGCTTTGTCAATTTACTCAGCCAAACTGAGTTTTATATGCCAATCAGGTTTACGCACATAAGCTATTTTAGCATAAAATCTGGCTTCACCATGATGTGATCAACTTACAGTTAATAGATTGCTATAAATCAGCTTCTATGGAATAGGAAATGTGAGGCCCCTCACCTGCTGGTGTAATTTCCACTCACTAAAATGCAAAATGGCTGGCAGGTGGATGGACGGTGAAAGAGATACTGAAATGCAATTATTTTTCCAAAATATCTTGCAGAAACACAATATAATTGGTTCAGTAAAGTCAAACTATATGAATACAAATAGCCAGTGGTATAAGGGAGACTTTTCTGGATCAAGAAGTGTTTCTCTAATGCTATGAATAATACATATCATATGGAAGTGAGCTGAAGTGCAGAGTGAATGAAAAGCAGCCAGCTAATCTCTGAAGAATGTAAACCCCTCCCCCCTGCCCAAAAAAAACCCTTCATGGTAGCCAAAATTGAATATTTAAAACACATCTTTAATGTGGCTGTTATTTTCGTTTTTGTGACATCTTCAGTTTCTGTTAACTAGTTCTGTTGTTGGTGTTTGTGGCTAAAACTGCTTAAAGAGGAAGATTGTTGTCATATGTGGTTCTTTGGAAGTGTGACGTTGTTGGAGATAAAAGGAGTAAGCAGAAAGCTGACGCACTGCTAAACAAGCTGACCAGAGAAGTGCTACAATGACATTAACTTCAATGATAATAAAGATAGGGAAGTGGATGATTCAGAAAACACTTTCAGTGACTCCTCCATATTTTTCTAATGTAATCCTGCGAACATAGTTAGAAAAAAGTAAGGTTTGTATTTCTGGAAAAAAAATCATGCATGACTTGTGAAGCAGCAGAGTGATCAGTTTTAAGGCAGTGATTCCAGTAAATTCACAACTTCCAAGAAGATTATATGAATAGTTTTTAACAAAACTCCTTTAAAAAATTTAAAGGCCACTTTAAATATAGGTTTAAGTTACTATCTATTTCTAGTTGTTCTTATTAGTTTAAAAAATTTAGAAAGATATGTAATTTATTGTAAATTGAAATTTAAATGAAATAGGCAAATTAATCCAGAAAATTGCATTATAATTTCCCTTTTTCTTTAAGTTGTCAACTGTGAAAAGGTCTGATTAGGCAGATTGTATGAATTAGACAAGTGATCTACATCTGTATGCATAAATGTATCCTTTTGGAACAGAAAACAGGTAATAAATATATGTAATTATGAAGAGAAAAAACTTATTTTATTTCTTTATTTTTCTTAGTTAAATGACAGAAAAAGAGTTTTTAATTCTGTGCTATTTTGGCTGAATCATATAATTAAACCACTGATTCATTCTTACCATGCTGCTACTTGTGTCATTCATTCTGATGGATTTACTTGAGTGGCTGCATCAACTTGCCTAAACATTTTTTATTGGGTAATTGCAACTGTCCAAATATTTTGTAATATTTTACATCTTAGTGTTGTGTTTCATTTTGAGTTATCTCACCTAATATTTTTATTGGCTGCTGCCACGTGCCGCTGTCTAAACTGCTCAGATAAGTGCTGCAAAATCTGAAACTGTAACCATGTGGTTGTGCTGATCAAAGTAGGCAACAGATCAATTCGATAAAAAGCCGTCCACTCTCTACGTACGTTAGTTAAAGGTTTCTTCTAATCAGAGGAAAGTTGTTTTCGTCAGTTGAACCACTTTTAACATGTTATGAGCTGGAAAATGGGTTTGCCATATAGTTAAAGGGAGATCCTGATGTCATTCAGGTATCAGTTTTCCTTTAGCAAGAATCAATAATATCCTCTAATGTCCCCCTTGTCAAATACGGGGTCTTTCAGATGCCGTTTCTTTTGCCCCATCTACTCAGAATCTTAGTGGATTCAATTTTGCTTCTTCTGGTTCATTTTCTGTTGATCTGCACCGCCCTCTGCTGGCGGCTTTTTGCTATTGATGCTACGTATGAGCAATTGATGTTTTGTAAATAATGTGTTTTTTGGGGGGAGGGGGGGTCAATGATCGCTAAACTCATGTTAAAAATATTGTGCATTGTTTTAATTATAAATTTAAAATCAACATGTAGAAAGATTTAGGCGGAAGGATTATTTTTTCAGTAACATCAAAAAGGTATGATGTCATTTTTAAGGTGTTGAATTTAAATTATTATTTTCTTTTCTACCTTCAGGCTTTCTAGTAAAAACAGGTTCTGGCTCTCACAAAAAACATAAAAGTGCCTTGAGATGACACTTGTGAATTGGCGCTAAATAAGTTGTACTGAACTCTTCTTAAATTTCCAAAAGTTAATTTTAGGTGATTTTTAGATGCTCTTCATCCCTTTTTTGAAGGAAATTTCTTAATATACTCTGGGACGTTTCAGATGTTGTTTCATGTTTTTGATTTTTAACATCCATTTGCAGAATACAGAGTGCAGATCTCCCTTTCTGATGATCTTGCCGAAGCAGAGTTTGTAACATCGCAGCCAGTTTGGACCAGCCCTGCTTGCTCTGAAATAAACACAAATTTAAAGGTTTTTAACTCCATGTGTTGGTGGTTATCTTTTTTTTCTGTACTGTTTTTATACTTTGCCTTTTGTTGTTACCAATCCTTTCTCTTTCTCTATACTTTCCAATGGCTATGGTTTGATTTTATATTTTGGATATTAGCCCAGTTTGTGTTTGTTGACACCCAAAATCCATCTGAGAGGAAAGAAAAAATCCTTAGAACAGTCTGATTTTAAACTAACTAAAAAGATAAAATGTTTCCAGTTTGCATTAAAGCCTCCTAAACTGCAACATGTTTGACAATAAACCCAGAATCCACTGTGGACATTAAAGGTAATTGTTTCATATTTCCTGGTATTTTATTACATTCTGACACTAGGTTTTCATGTTTACCGAAAAAAATGGTGCATCTGCAGAGAATATGCATAATATAAACGAGGAGGAAGTGGGATGACAATCCAGACACAGAGGTCAAACAAACCCACAATCTGTGAAATTATAGTCTGTGCGAAATATCAATTTGTGGATCTTTTCTATTTTAACTAATTTACATCGACTGCTATGAAAAAGTTTCCATAGCATTCGGTGCAGAGGATGAGCAAACTAAGCACACACTTGCTGCATCCATAGAGTTTGAGTCAAGTAGCAGCCAGGTGCTGCCAGCTTGTATATGCGTCTCAGTAAATTAGAATATCATTTGCAAGTTTATTTGTTTTAGTAACTCAATTCACTAAGTGAAGCACATTATATAGATTAATAACACACAGAGTGGTATTTTAAGCCTGTCTTTATGATGCATTCCCACTTAAAGCAAATAAAAGCATTTAATTTATTGAAAACAATTTTTAACCAGACGAATATAAAACACTTTAAAGGTTGTTAATCCTAGAAGGTACTTTTCAACCTGCAAAATAAGCCTTATTGAAACAGCATAGCCAATTTTACTGTCATGTTCATGTAAATTTTAGATTTTTAAGGTTTGATTTGTGAAAAACATCATTATTGATTATAAAATTAAATGCTTTTCAGTGCTGTCATACCATATAATTTATTTAGGTTTACATCTTTCTTTATCGTGTTCTGTTTCTCTCTTAGGTTCCCTAATTTCTAGCTTGATTTGATCTAGTTTAATACCCTCCATATTAACTATTGTAATTTCCTGTGTCCCTGTTTTTGTTCTCTTCCACAGCTGTTCCAAATGCCCCTGATTAGCTCACCTGATCCAAATTACGTTCTGTCAGTTTTCTGTTATCATCCTCCTTCACTGTGCTCTCTGAGTTCATGTCTGCAGTCTTGTTCTTCTAAAAACCTGAAAATATAGCAGCAAAATGAAAAAATACTTAACTGACTAGCAGAGACGTCTGACCACTTTTATGAAAGCAAAATAATTCAAAGTTTACATACCTGTTCAAAACTGAAAAATAAACTTTCAGCTTTTTTTTTGCTCTCTTGAAAGATAGAAAATGAATCGCAAGACTTCTAGAACAAGGCTGAGATGTTCGTCTAGTTCTGTACAGCTTCACAATGCCACAGCAAATCAAAACATCCAAGCTAGCTGCCAAGCTAGCAAGGTCTTCCAGTCAGAATCAACTCGTTGTATAACAATCTAAAGTCATATGTGAAGCTATTTGACTGACAGCTAATCCCTTATTGAAAATGGTTAATTAACGAGACAATAGTCCCAAACAGCTAATCCTGAACAGAATGATTGAAAAAAAAGAAAGAACCAAGGTTTTGCAGTGGTCTAGTCAAAGTCAAAAAACATGTAGCAGAACCTTAAAAGAACTGTGTAGTAACAAATGCTCACAAACCCTTAAAGAAGAGCTGCTTAAATTATTCCACAGTGATGTAAGAAATCAATAAAGTCAAACAGTAAACAACTACTAACTAAAAAATAAAAACATCATAGTCAAATGCATTTTCAACACAATGACTTTTTAAAATGTTTTTTTTTTTATTCCAAATATGTTTCTATATATTGAACATCAGAGGGAGGAACCCCTCCTAGAGTCACCCCACACATCAATATTGATAATAATCATGATAACATCAGAATCATCAGAATAGTGTCCTTCTGTCATCCCTGTTCTGGTGCGAACAGCTGAAATCTGCTGGTACAAATCTGAGGGAGGAAAACAAAAACAAAAACCCGAACATAGTCAAATGTGCAACAGAACAATGTTCACACTTGCATAGCTGAGTTTGTGAGGACATGCATTATCCCAATGACTTAAGCCCCATTCAGACCTGGATCTGAAACTTTCAACGCCTGAACTCACCTTAGTTCTCACAAAGATAGCCAAGCACACCGTCTTACACACGCCAGCATGAACATACCTTAATTAGTCAGTGGCATTTAGGTTTTCATCAACTTTCTCCACATTTGCTGCTGCCTCGATATTACAGTTTATATGAAAAAGTAAAATAAAATCACAAAATGAATAAAAATGTACAGGCACTGCTCTTCAAAACAATGTTTCATTTTTCTCTAATCACAGTTACACAACTGTAAACCTTTACATGCGGAACTGCTATTCATAACCAACACGTTTATCGTGATCCAGGGTCGGGGAATTTGATTATAAACGAATCTTCAAGAAAAATTTCCATTATATAAAAAAATATAATAATATTGCAAGTAACACTCCAATTGGACACGATGAAAATACAATCACAAATTTAGTGTGTTTTGCTTCAGTTTGCCCACCAAGTTTACAGTTAAATGTGTTTCTGCATGTGTGTTTGGATGCATGCGTGTTCTTAGGCGTGTGTACAGTACAAAGTTTCCAAGCTCCTTTGAGCTACAAAAACAGCCTAAAAACAGCATAAACTGACCTAAAACAGATGGAACTGCACTGAGGTAGTTCTTCACTATCTGTATGTTCAGTAAATTTCTTTTTCAAGCATCTTTATCAGAGGCAAAAGGGTCCATATAATCTTAATTAACACAACTTTGGATTTTTTATTAATGCAACATTAACAAATAAAAATCCCCAAACATTACAGTGCATCCTTGGTATTTGCTGGGGTTTGGGACCATACTTGCTTGGCAAAAGCTGAAATTTGCAAGTGCTTGAGATCCCCGCTAAATGCTTATAAACGCCTAATTTAATAGTTTAAACAATAAATACCTTACAACTATCATGATACTGGACAACCTAACATCCATGGTCTTCCTTAGCTCCACTCTTAGGGGAACAGCAGCAAATAAAATCAGCGTCAAAGGAAGATGACAGTTCTAGATTGTTGCTTTGGAAACACCAGCCAATGGCATGTTAAGTATCATTGCAGCTGGGCTTTTCTTCTTCCCAGGCTGCCATTTCTTTTGAATATCTTAGATATGCTCTACAAAAACTAAACAAATTCAGTGAATATTGAATCCACATATCCTGCACCGTGAATAGACAGCGTTCCAAGTACTGAAAGCACACAACAATTCAGTGTTTTTTATAATTGAACATCATTTGAAAGATCACAGTTTTCAGTGTTTTAATTTTCTTCATCCATAAAACAAACAAAAAAAAATATGGCATTAGAAATTTCAATTGTAACAAAGCTGCATTAGCTTGGTCACATCTACACCTTAAAACATTTACTAAGCAGACCAATACAAATTGGTAAGTTTAGTAACATGAACATTTTATATGCAGTCAAACAAAAAACACTCGATAAGACCGGAGGATCAAATTGTGGTCCTCGAGGGGATCCAAGTCGAGGCATTTTATTACTGCAAGTTTTGTGGTTTTATGTTGAGTGACATGTGCAAAAACACACGACAGACCTGTACAGGCATGCATTGCAAAACTGCATTGCAGGCCAAGTACATAATTGAACTGTTTGTTTTCCCCCTTAACAGTGATGGTCAGAGTGAAAGACAAACTCCAAGCAGTTCCCATTTCTGTCATGTGACTCGCTCTGCACTCTGTGTTCAGATGCATCTCCATTTAGCTAATAGATCTGAGAACGTTCAAAGAACAAGTACGAGTTTAAGAAGCAGAAGAACTTTCTCTGTAAGGTTTGTCTGCACAAGAATTGCTTAAATTATACAAAAATGTTTTATGAGCTGAGTTACCAAATCATAACCAGAGAGGGGAAGCATGCAAGTGTTATCCTACAGTAAAAGAAAGAAACAGGAACTACTTTAGCATCTAAAATCTCATTGGTGAGACACAGTTACACCATGAATCCAATGCATACTTTTAAGATGTAGGGTGATATGCAGATACACATCGGTTTTTGCCAATATGCTGATCTTTAATTACTTGGATCAGTATCGGGGGATAAAAATCTCAATTGGTACAACTCTCGTAATTGTATCTTCTGATTATTATCAGAAATAATATTTTCCAGTTTTAATGCACTTGAATAATATATTTTGTATTCCAATTGTGGCCACTTAATCACCCTTATTAAAAAAAATGGATAAGTCTGGTTGAAGGTTTTGTATTTAGAGGAACAGTCTAGTTAGCTTTAAGCTATGGCTAACTTTGTGGAAATAACCCTGCTACTTACCTAATTAAGAGCTTGGCTTCACATAAAATTATATAAAACTGATATTTTTTGTCTGGATGAGAGATGATTTTCTAAAATAAGATCTGGAGATGTTTCCCCATTTGACTGCTTGCTGAAACATCTTGAAATTAGTTTTCCATTCCTGTTAGCCTCACTTAGCCTAGCATGCTAAGAAAGAGTTTCAAACTGCTAACTTGACTCAGTATAAATTTTATACATCTGAATTTTATATTAATCTAATGTGTACAAAAATATATGTTAAAGTGACATCTTGAGGTGCATTTTAAATTCACCTGCTAATCCATTTTGTGACATCAGTGCCTTTAGATAATAGAAATAGCCTTATATGCTAAATTAAAAATTACAAACCAAAAGACCTTTGCACAAGTCTACACATATTATATTATCTTAATCCATCATCTAACAATTTTGAGAGCCAAAAGCTGGCAAATGTTGTCCCAAGGGTTTAATTAATCAAACCTTTGTGGAAATTTTACAATACAAGGCAGAATAGAAATGCTATATTGTCAAGGCGGTTTTGTTGTCATTTACAGTAGAAAAATAAGTAAAAAGCTGGTCCATCCAACCAAGCATGAAGACTTCAGCTGAAGAAACATGTGACCATTTCACGATCGATTTATGCATGCTGCTGATAATACTGGATCAGCACATCTAAAAGAAGACCACACACTTCTATTAACATGTTCTTTATATCTGAGTGGTTGATGCACATATGACAGTTTTTCTGATTTAATTTTAAACAATAACATTCATGTGCACGATAACTCTGCTGACATAAACTGAAGAACTGAGACACGGTGTGCAAAGGCCTTAAGTGATGTTCTTCTCCCCAAACAATGCTAACAATAATACTTTTTTTTTTTTTTTACCTAAAAACATTGCTATGCAACTGGTTGTCATATCTTGAAGTTGTGTAACATGACATCTCAAAGATTTAAAACTTTTTTTTTTGTTTTTTGTTGTTTTCTTTACAAAAATAATGAACTCTTGTTGCTTCTCAGCCCTTTACCTTCAGATGCCTCACAGTGCATTTTACTGACTTGATAAATTTTCTATGTAATAGAAGAACTACCTCAGCACAGTTTTGAACACTTTAGGCAAGTAATTATTTTTTTGTTTATCTGCTCTGTGGATCACAGCACCAGCCAGCAGGAATCTTTACAAAGAGCAAAACAGTATGGGGGGAAAAAAGCTACATCCTCCTTCCACAAACGTCCAAAAGAGTGACAGAAGACCATGATTACTGTACAACTGCTCTGCTACCACTTGTCTGCGGGAAGGTCTCCTCTTACACAAACACCTACTTCAGTATTCAAACGGAAAAAAAACAAAAAAAAAACAACAAAACAAAACAAAAACAACCGTGACCTCTACCTGTTTGTCTCAAAGTTGTCTTTTCTTGCAGTGGGAGGATTTGCCGAGGTAAGAGATGGTGGACTGAATCTGAAGTTGTTTGCTAATTTTGTTTGCCTATTCGTGCAACTGCTTCAAGTTGCACATTCCAGAGTTCAATTTATTTAATCCTCTCCGCTATCAGGTTAGAGGGCTTAGAATCAGTCATCACTCAGTAAAGGTTTGTAGTATGAACTGAGCCAAAGGCTCCACTTTGAGGGATCCACCCTACAAATGGGTCCAAATAGTTTCTTCTCTGCTCTTCCTCAGGAGTTTGGACAGGTACAGCTGTGTTGCTAGGGCCAAAGGAAAAGTTTGAATGCTTTAAAATGTATCTTTTGAGTCTTTACTCAATGTTTTCAAGCACAGTTGTGTCCCCCAAGTAAGTCCGTTGGTGGGTATGTTGGTGCTTTGGCAGGCGGCGGCCTGGGTGGAGGTGCGGGTCTGTTTTTCGCCCGTAGTGGGCTTGTTGTTCCCCCATCACTGTCGGCTCTGTCTGTTGAGATTGGGGGAGGAGGAGGAGGGAGGCGGGGTAATGACATGGATCCGTGGTGGTAGTGGAGGTGGTGGTGGGGATTATGGCGATGGTGATGTCCTGACATCGCCAGCGAAGGAGGGATACGGGAGCAGGATGAGGCAGAGGAGGAGGAAGAAGGCGGAGGAGGTGGGGGAGGGGTGAGTGTGGCTGGCCGCAGACTTTGGATCCGCCGGCACTCCTGGCAGATGCGGACATGGCTGCAGCTCTGCAGGAAGCTGCGTGGTGGGGCAGGCGGAGCCTCAAAGGCTGGCATAGGGGGAGGTGGAAGAGGGTTACTAGCGGCAGAGTTGACGCCTAATGGATCGTCCAAGAGCCTCTGTGGCCCTGGACCCAAATCAGGTCCTGTTGCCATACCTGCCCCCAGCCCCGCCAAACCCCCAGTCCGGGGCCCAGTGCCACTGTAGAGTTTCCCATTGCTGAGTCGCATCTCTCGGACTAGCCGAATTGGCCTAGGGCCTGCTAGAGCTAGTCGGGAGGGGTGACGCAGAACTCCACCTCCAGCATTGCTCAGTGGGCGTCGCCGACGAGCCCGGGAACTTTTCTTACAAGAAACTGCATTTCGAAACTCTGTCAACATCTCCTGACAAACAGAGACCTGAGAAACAAAAGGAAGATAAGAAAAGATGAAAAAACCGAGAAGGAACGCTGAGAAACTGCAGTACGGACAGCTTTTTTTCTGATTGGCTCAGAACAATAAATAAATCTTAAACAGTCTAGCTCCATCTGCACAGTATCTTCTTTTTTACTTGAATTGACTATGGCCTAAAATTTTACTTGTACATTTAACACATCATGGAGACAGAACTCATATTAGTGACCCTGATACAATTAAAAAATGTTTTTTATACTTCTAAAATGTTATTTCAAGAATAAATCATAAATATTCAATTTAAACTAATTTGTGATGTATCAACATCCACAGTCTGTGTTCTGAAAATATACAATGAGAAGTTTGTTTGTTTTTTTATTTAAAAAAGAGCATGTAGAAGAAGCAAGAAAGCAACGTTAACACAATATTTTTATCAGTGCATGTCTGTGAGCAGCTTCCGCTGAATCCACATCCAACCAGTGCTAGATCTGCACACTAAAAACATCCAAAGGAGAGAGTCAAATCAATAACAGATAAATACAAGAGAATAGAAGCCAAAACAACAAACTGACTGCAGAGGACAAACAAGTGAATGACAGCAGATTATAAATATGACTTTGTCTCAATTCATGTTTTGGATTTTTCTTGTTTTATTTTTGGGTCACTTTTTTTCTTCAAAACCTTAAAATATATCTGTACTCTGTTTCTATGACCACGAAAGTACGCTAACGTTATCCTCCAAGTTGTACAATTGTGAGTTGCCTGGAGACGTAAAAAAATACTGAATACCTTCAAGTGATCAGCTTTCGAAAATGAACTACAGGCATATTTTGTAATTAAATTGTTTTAATTAAAATGATAGCTAGGAAACTGAAGAGTTAAACATGTTAAACAGTATAACTAATCATCCCTCTCTTCTGGTCAGGCAGAAAGCTGACTGTGGAAGCGAACAAAAACATGGTTGTCCTTAGTGTCACAGCTCAGGTAGGCACAGCTTGGCTCTGCCTCCCGGTTAATTTTATTCTAAGGATTTGTTTAAGCATATGCAAATGGTAAAGGCACAACTTGAATTAAAAGGCAGCCTGTTGCGCTTCCATTTACATAGACTCTTACATTACCTACATAATAACATTCAGGTAATGTGCAGCCCTAGCAATAGTACATTCATGGAATAATTTTTAAATTTTACTTTGAGAAAAGCAGAAGACAAATCTATGGGACATATTTAATTCGGTTGGACATGCAGAGCTGCATGATATTAAAAACCTGTGACTGTGATAATATTAATAAAGATGCACAGACAATATCAGCTGTGATATATATGCCTGTTTTTTCCTTCTTATCTGAGCCTCCATGACTCTTGTGTTACATGTGAAAGTCATATCTGTTACACTTGGAATATATTAGCCAACAATTATTGCACTCCAAACAGTCCTTTGTAATATTGGTACTGCAGATATTGCGATGAGGATATATTATTCATATTGTGAAGCCTTACTGTTGAACATACAACATTCATTAATGTTTTCTTTTTTTTTAGACAGCATGGTGAGATGTATGGTTGATTTGTGTTATGAGGCACCTCATTGTGATGTGGTTTGATCCCAATAATTCTGACCATGCAATTAAGCTACATTTGTGACACAACTTCTTGTCTGCCATTGCTCACCTGACCCCAGATCTAACCGAACTAACGGACTCTGTATTTGGCAGAAGCATGTTCTCAACAGACTAGGATAAGGATTGGGTACAAAAGGTCCATATCCTGACAGTTACTCTTCATTCTTTAATGGAAACAATTACCTTTTTTTTCTCATATCTTCCTTGCTGCGAGAGTGTAGCTTGTATCTTTCTTTGCCCATGTGCCTCTGTGTTTGTGTCTGTAGTAAAAGGATGGCTGTTTGTGAACAAAGACCACCATTTCCAGTTCGATGTTGTTGTTTTTTTAACTAGAATGCGGCCTGATTGAGCATGAGGACAGACATGTTTATGTTTTCCTTTCAGTGCAAAAAAACAGAAGTTTATCAGTGCTCCCCAGTTTTGCTCTATGTTTTCCTGAATCGAATCTTCCTGTTTGGTTCCAAAACTACAAACTTATGGACTTGTTGACTGTTTTTATTTGACTTAACGTCCTTGTTTGCACAAAACAGTCCTAAACATTTACTAAAGCTTAGATTAACTGAAAAGACAATAAAGGAAATAAAGACTTCAGACTGCTTTGATGTTTTTTATAACCCTTTTATTACAAGCCAGCCAGATGACAAATTCACATCACAAATTTATATAGATAGTTTTTCTTTGCAAAGTAATGAAGTGTTTATGTGGCTATGGTGCAGAAACTGAGCTCAAAGCTCAGGAATGGTGCAGTAGGAGGAAAATGCAAGAGGAAGATGAGGATGCAGTTTTACCTCGCCTGTCTCAGCGGTGCGGCGAGTTGACCACACAAACTCCATGATGGCCACAAACACAGCAACGATGAGGCCACAAATCAGAACTACAAAGATCCCACCAATATTCTCCATGCCGAGACCTAAAAAACGCAAAAACAAAGGGATCAATATGAATTATTTTTTACATTTTGTTTCTGATCAGATGAAGATGAAAGTTTGGAAAGGTCAATTTCATGAGCCACACTTAGGTCTAATTATTACCTGACTTATACAATTAAGAAATCATATGAAATAAGTAAAAAAAATCTCCAAACACAACTTTTGATTCAAAGGAATCCAAGAACAGCTGAGAAACAAGGCATTTGATTATTGCGTCTTCATCAAACCACAGCAAGAGCCGTTATGCAAAATATCAGAAAAGATGGAAACATTCCACAATAAATGCAATGGTGCATTGAGAACTCATTCATTAGGTCACGAGAAAATCAAAAACAACAATTACAGAACTACAAGCGACTCAAAAATTTCTGGTGGAAAAAGTTGTCATTTTTTTCCAATACCTTAAACTCAAACACACTTGTGTGATGGAGCAATATAATACCTGAAAACACACCAGTACCCACATCTGAACGTCAAAAAAATGACAATGAAACCTTTGGAGGGGCCTAGTTAAAGCCTGTTTGATTGAGTTGCTGTGTCATAACCTTAAAACCAAAATATTTGCTGAAAAACCCTGCAGTGCTGCTGAATATGAACAATTCTGCTATACTGCTCTAACCATGTCAATCGCACATTGGTGGTAGTTGTTGGCACCAAGAATTAAACAGTTATAAGTTTAGTGGTCCATCGCTGTTCACAAAGGCCCCAGTGGTTCTGGGCAGCTTTTCTCTTCAGAATATGAACATCCTATGGGATGTGTGACTCCCTTGTATGGATAACAAGCCAGTGTTTAAATGCTGTGAGGTCCTGTTTCTGAATGTAGTTCATGTCAAGAACTGAGTGGAAAACTCAGGAGAGAAGCTGCCAGAGGAGATTTTACACTATGAAGGCTGCTTTATGTTCCTTTTTTTCCCCTCTGCTTTCTCCTCAGTGATTCAAGTTTGGTGTCTTTAATCCTTCTACAGAAAGAAGGGATTGTACTGCTCTTCTTTGCTGGAAGCAGTCTTTTTGGGAGTCTGGTTAGTCCTGCTAGAAATGTATTGTGGTATTTTTCCCTTTATGCCTTTGTTGACCACATTTTTCCCTTTGCACAGTTCTAGTTTGCCAAAAGCGTGTTAAAAAAGGAAATAACTGAATATTTTTCATTCGACTTTATCTTCACTACCACTAATATGCCTAAATATTCAGTGAATAACTAATCAGATTTTGAAGTCCTGCAGTATTTTATCTTGTGTGCTCAGATTTAATTAAGGTTTTCTTTTTTATGTGCAGTAAGACTAGCTTTTGTGGAAATGTCAGCAGCATTTTTGGCTGCTCAACTTGACTATGGGGATGAATTCTGTCCTTAGATGCCCTCCTTTGCCTACTGCAGGTGATGGATGTTCCTCTCAACCTATGAATGACTCTGTGACAGCAGTAGAAAGCTTTTCAAAGACAGACTGTGGCATCCAAAATGGGTCAAGAAGTGAAATTGCAGTTCTTTCTTCCCAGCGACTAGAAGACTCCATAAACTAGCATTGCTACCAAGAAAACAAAGTCCTGTAATTGCCCAGTATGATAACAGCAACTGCGGGCAATTCTCTACTGAAATTGTTTGACTGACTTCAAAACCACAAACAAAAAGTGCATAAAAAAAAAACCCTTCAAAGAAACCACTTCTTAGAAACTCATTCTACTATTTTCTCAAGTTCACATCCTTGAGCCTCTCACTGAAGCTCTCCACAGATTGTCAGAAAATGTGTTCTGTTTTTGTTGCAGGATTTACCTGCCAGCTGTTTTCTTTCTTTGTGAGCACAGAGGGGAAACACACACATTCAGCTCCCTGCATGATCATCAACAAAGCGACATCTGATCATTCATGATGGACCTTTTATGGATTAATTTTGTCAGACTTCACACACAAACACAAAAACAAGCTTCCATCTCTTCCAAGGTCAATGCTTGATTTAAACCGACCTCAGTCTAACCCAGTATCACTAACATCAATTTCTTAATTAATTCTGAATGAATTAACTGATTAATGCCATTGTGACTTGCCCTTTCTCCATAAAAGGCAACAATTTGTGAGTCTACTTACAGTACAAGCCAAAACTATAATTGTCCACACTGCACAGCAAATCTAGGTGAAAACACACACTTGGATTATTATCCAGATCTCATTGTTGTCCTGTTTTGGAAATGAAGAAAGCTACACAAACAGATGACAGAGAGCTACAGATCGACTCAGCGGCTGGACTCATGATTCCATTAAGATTGGCTGCTGAAGCTTTAATCGGAGGGAAAAAGTCAATGAAGACGAACAATGTCGTCTTGTTGCAGTGAGATGTGCCAGAAGTAAATATTAGTTTATTGAGATGCTGGGGGAAAATTTGAGTCTGTACAATCGATAAACGACAAACAACAAGCAAGATGTAAATGAATAAAATAGCAGGCAGTGATTCTTTTTAATACTGTGTTTCATCTCAGGAAAAATACAGCAAAGACGGGGTGAAAAATGAAAGAAACAGATCCTATCACACTTTTTGTTCCTATGGAAAACCCCTTAAGAAATTCTACAAATACATTTCTTTTTTAGCTGCCAAAAAATCTCTCTTTTAATTTGAGTTCATTCATGTAAGAGGGGAAATAGACCAAAAGGAAACAAATTGGTTTTTTTTTTTAACAAATTTCTCACTGCTATGTGAATTTCCTATGAATGGTCATTCAGATATAGGAAAAAAGTGTTTTCAGATAATTAAAAAAAATAGACATCCATGTCAACTGAGGAGCATACAAACCACAAGCTGAGAGGAAGACAGCTTAAGGCAAATTAAAGGCTTTTAACTTAGTCAGCATGACTTTTTTTTTATTTTAAACAACAACATCTAAACCAAACAGACTTGCTCTCAAATCTTGCTATAAATGTTGTTTAATCCCCGTCTTTGATTTCCACATCGTCTCCATCTGTTTGTGATGCATTTAACTGTCAAACATTTCTGAAACTCCAAGAGTTCCCCCAGAAAACCTCTGCACGAACACACAGTCACATTTCTCTGCAGAACATCTGGCGATATCCATCTTCCTGCAAAGTGTTGACTCCGGTGTAACCGGGATACATTCTGACCACTTAAAACGCTAATTGTTCCACATTTTTAATGACTGCACCATCTGCCACAGCAGAGGGTCTCTCAGAGTTTGGGACTGCACCTTGAATCATGTTGCCTGGCTGGTTTCATCTTGTGTATAAAAGACTCATGCATTGATCTGTCAATCAATGACAGCTTTGATAACACAGTAAAGTACAAGTGTGACTGCAGTGGAATTAATCAATCAGTCAACAGACGACAAATGAACAGGAATTTTTGATGATCAGTGTCATTTAAAAAAACTGGAGAGGCATTTCAAGTAATTTAGATGGCATCTTTGAAATGATTTCTTATTTGGATGCAAAATGCATTGGCTCTTTATTAAAGTTAAGGTCTATATGAGACAGTGAATGAACTGCAATTCTATTCATATAGTCACATAAAGCTGACTCTGAACTGTTTATCCATCCAAACTACAGCTATCGTAATTTAGCACAAAGTTCAAATGGACAGTGGGATAACACTAGCACTGCTGACCCAACCTTTGGCTCGGTGGTCCTCCTCTTTAGGACACTGGCCTCCTTCCCACCAGCGTCTCTTCAGAATCTCCAGCCTGTTGCTCTCCTGCAACTGCAAGATCCCCAGCGTGATCTCATCTCGGTATGGAGAGCCTGGAGGTGAAGGAAAGCAGAGGAATACATGATTACTCTGAAATCACCCCAAAACAAATTCTGGGATATTTTTCAGAATTCTTTGTTCTTTTGATGTGATAAAGATATTTTGCTAAATGCAAGCTCAAAACTGGTAAAAACACAAAACATTTTCGCTGCTGTTTTAAAGTTTGTGTTTACATACTTCATGTTCCAGATGCCTGAACTAAATATTGATGTCTAAATAAAAACCATTTGTTTTGAGCACAAATTATTATGGAGGCACACTTCACATCAGCAGCAGCAGTCTTCACTCTGGCACAGTAAAAGAAAATGTTCTCTCTGCATTAAAATTGAAACCCAGTTGGGCTACAAACAGCAAAATTTATATCGTTCCGATATACCATTCCTGCACTCTGGGTTCCTCATAATGAGATGTCAGTGAGTTATCACCGTTTTCTTCAGCTGTATGGGGCACAGAGTAGCACAGCAAGACCCCACTCTTTGAGTATTGCTGTGGACTGCTGGTCAGCTAGCTGAAAGTGGACTACAAACACTTTTCCTTCATTCACAAGAAAGTCAAATTAATAATACTTATGTTGCTCGGTTGACATAATGGCAAAGAAATGCAATGAAAAAGAAATGAAAACTGCTAAATTCAGATGTCTATGTATCAAAAATGCCACTGATAATAATATTTAAATGTGATAACCAAGGTTTTATTTTAATAGCTATAAGGCACAATGAAGTTCATCTTTTGTAAACAAAAGCAATAAGAACATGCTTTAAATTTTTGTTGAGAATTCATGTCAGTATATGAAGTTATTGTAATTTTAGCCAAAGTTATCATCCTGAAAAACGCACAGGAAAATATATACAAGAAAAAAAAACAAACATTTATTTTAAATAAAATGTTTAATTTGTAATATTTCAATTTGTCATCAGAACTCTTCCAGTTTTAAAAATATTAATCTGTGTCTATAAGTTTTTTTTTCCCGCTTGCCCAAGGGAAATATGGTAAATGAGGAACAAATGGCACCTATCCACTAAACAGAAAAATAAAACTAAAATTCATAATCAGTCACAGAGATAGGTCTTGGATGGTGAAGAAAAGAAAATGGTACTAAACTGACAGGAGGAAGTGTAAATTAAGCTCTTTTTATGAAAGGCATACGTCTTTATTTTAGAATCACTTGTTGTCAATATTTTTTCGCATCACCCCGTCAGTACAGACCGTCACAAGCTAACAAACATAATGTGTGATTTGAAAGAAGATATTAATTGATACACCTTTTAGATAAACTTGTGTATTTACTTTCTCTAAAATATAATTTTCCTTTAGGATCCAATATCGAGTTAGGCAACATTTTAGAAGAACGACTGACTTCAGGAAATTTCAACATTCGCAAAATGATTAAAATCTTTTCATCACCGAAACTGATAAGTATTCAAATCATCTACCAGATGAGATCCAAATGAGATACAGATATAGTACTTCTTAAGGTGCCAAGATTATTTTTTCTCTGATTAAAGAAGGAGAACAAGAAACAAAGGGATTACTCTGCAGAAGGATAAAATAATCCTCTCTGGAGAAAACCTTCCAAGGTTTTTATAAAACCAGTGTAACATTTTTAAATAATATATTTTTGAAGAATTTCTTTGCAAAAATAATTCCCCCATGGAAGGTCTTGGTTTTCCACCCTCTTGTAACATTACAAATTAACCAACTTATCCAGGCGGGATAACGGTAAATAAAGAATTTACTTGAATTCACACTCGAAGGCAGTTATTCAGGATGTTGTGTAAAGTTGGGATTGAACAGACAGTTGAAATGTATCTCTTGTCTTCTTGACATTTTTGAATCTGAAATCCTCTGAATACATTTTGCTGCACATGTGCATGTAAATATCTAGTCACTTTATTCTACTTCTCCAGCTGCCTCTTATTACCTACTTCATGATAAAGTGTCTAGAAAATCTTCATCACCATAGTTACAGTGATACTGATAATAATGAGAAACATTTAAAGTTGAAGTATGGGAACCCAAATGACTTTTCCTTTTAATTCTTAAGCCGATGGTAATTGCTTGCTGTCAGTTAGAGCGGTGAGCACGAAAGCCGACATCCGTTGAGGGCACACCAGAGATCGTGCTGCTTATATTTTCATTGCTTAACACATAGGTTGACTGACAGACCAGCCTCCTGAAAATATGGTTTTTTTTTTCTTCCTTTGTTGTTTTTCCTGCTGTTCTCTCACTCTGGCTGCATCTGTTCCTACAGCAGGTATTCCATAACTTATCTATGTCTATAGAGCAACACTTATCATCAGGAACAAGTGTAAGACAGATGATGAGGTCAGGCCAGACTCTGGCAGGACTAACCAAAGTCTAATTGGAATCAGTATGGATTTAATTTGCCAAGAAGAACAGATGCACAAATAATCTGGCCTGATTAATGGCCAAAGCAGACTTGGCACTCTATGCCTCTGTAATAAGGTCTCCTTGCAACAAAAAACACAATGCGGTTATAGAAAGCTAAACATACTGTAATGTTGCAGACAAATCTATAGTTACCATATTCAGCTGAAAATAATTATACTCCAAAAAGAAATAGATAAATACTGATCTAGTGAGAGAGTCATAAGCTCATTCATTTGCTCATAAAAGTTGGTGTAACCTGCTTCTTCAGCATCAACTCAAGTTGCCAGCCAGCCTGAGGAGCCATTTTTCTGTAAGCCCACTATCAACATGACAGGGAAGGACCCTAGTCTGCATGTTCTCATACTGCGTAAAAAACCCCTGGTGTCTCACCAATCACAGTCTACTCACCCAGCGGCATGCCGATGCCGTATCCCTTAGTGTCCAGCAGCCCTCCGATCTGCGTAAGGTTGCAGTTTAGGCTGCGGTAATACTCGTTCATGGTGCTCTCCATCAGGAAGGCGTACTTGGAATTGAGGACACGGGCGATACCCTCTTCTGTGCTCTTCACAAACACACTGGGCTGCTTGGACTTCATGTAGTTCCACATTCGCTGGTACGTCTGGTACCGCGAGTTCTGAAGGAGAAATTGAAAAGTGTTTTGATGGATTATTGGATTAGTCACACAAGTCTGAATGCTTTTTTTCCCCCCTATGAAATTTCTCTTCTTTGTCTCACCATGAAGAAGGTCATGGTGGACCCTCCATGTATGGTGCCATATTGGATGTTGGTTTGATCTGCTAGGTCGTCAGGAGACTCGATCGGCACCTCCATTCTCTGTACGGTAAGAAACGCCGCCAGGTTGGCCGTGTAGGAAGAGATTATGATGAGAGTGAACGCCCACCTGAAGAATGGGAAAATAAAAGTTTTAACCTTTATTTACCCTACTGCCTGCACCACTCTCACAGAAACATCTCCCTCGTTTTATTTCCTCTCCCTGGTTTTATTAAAAGCAGAAAGAGGAAGCCAGTATGGGGAGACAGATGGAAGGCACTGCAGGAAATGTCAGGAGTTTTAGGTAAAAATCATCAACCTAAACATGAACTCGCACTGCAGCAGAGATGAGCAGAATGCCTCTGCTGCACAGAAAATGAAAGCAAAGTTATGAGGAAATATATTAAAGACGGAGCCAAATTTCTGAAAGAAAAATGGAGGAGTCGGGGGAAGTAGAAGCAAGGCAATTGCCACATGCAAATATTCCCAGAAATATATGTAGAAAAATGCTACACACCAACATAATTACAATAATTATACACAGAGCAACTCTCAGAATAATGTTTGGAAGATTTAATTACTTTTTGTTCAACATGCATTTATTATTAAATTAATTAAACATAATGCTGGGCTTAAAACTGGGCTAATTTACAGCTATGAAGCTGCTATTTGTGAGAATAAACATTTAAACAGAAGCTAAAGCAATGTGGATTTCTGAATTATTGGTAGCTGCAGCTCAGATGAACAGCTGCATGACAATTCTCAGCACATATTTCCTTTATAAATTATTGTTTGTGGCAGCAATATAAATGGCAAGATATAAAATATTAATCGGTAACCTTTTGAGCTGTTTTTCTGTGTTTTCCAGCTGGGACTATTAGGCTGACAGGCAGACGTGAGCGCGATCTAAATGGTTTTATCTCTCTGTCAGAAAGGAAAAGCTAATAAGTCTTGAATTATTTGTGCCACCAATATACTGTGGAGGGATTTCTGAGAAAAGATTGCACTGATCTGTTGATATGATGAATTAGAGCTGCTGTATATTCAACTCATCATTATTCCTTAAGTTTGGGTTGTCATCACTGGTAAGCTTTAGTTTGGCCTTGAGGTTTTTCCTCTTTCTATGCCTCCTAAAAAATTATTTAAAAAGTTATTTCTTTCCACATGACATATACATGTTTGCTATAAACACATAATAGACACATTTCTAGACAAATCTTTGCCAATTGGCATTACCTATTCAACTGACTATAACATATTATAGCTTTGCACTATCAAGACTGAATTTAAATTTGTACAATTGGATAAATTGAACCAATATATCCAATTTAATAATAAATATTAAATTGGATAATAATATTTACTAATATCCAATTTATTATTGGATAATAATAAATATTATCCAATTTATCCAATAAATTGGATAAATTTATCCAATTGGATAAATTTATCCAATTGGGACTCATAACAGTCATGAGTCTCAAATCTCATAATAATAGCCACTGAATCAAGCACCCTTGAGATATTTGACAATACACAAGAGAGTTAATAATTCGGGTCCATGCAGACCAGGTGAATCGTTCATAATTTTAGTGCAATTGTTTCATTGTTCTATGTAGTTTTTGGGTGCAGTCAGTGGTTTTAGTTACTGTGGAGAACAAGTTCCATGTATTCAGCTGGTTTATGTATGATGGCACAAGGCAGTTTCTCTGTTCAGATGTTTGGACTGAATATTAACTAAACTGATTGAGAATTAAATACTATTGAATCTGTGATTATTATCATTTCAAAAATCAACAAATAAAAATATATTATTATTGGATTTCTTTTGGCCCCGTCTGTCAAAATGACAGACGACAAAAAAGTCTTGCGCAACCTCAGCTACAGACTCCACTGCAAGTCAACTTCCAATAAAATACAAACAGTTTTTTATTGATTTCTTTTATTTCTAAAGCCAGGACAAACCAGTTCCATACCATCTTAAGGTAAATGGCCAAACATTTTAGGCTGTGAGAAAAGCAGCTTAATTAGAGTCAGACAGAAGGATGAGCTCAACTAAAGTCAACACGAGCAGAATTTAACCCTTTGAAGCACAAGGTGAAACTAAATGAATGAAAGAGACAATACACTGAGCAGCTGGGGAGAAACTCACACAGCAGGTCCAAAAGTTATTTACTGGGACTCTCAAAGTAAGCCTTTCCTGGAAAAGTCAAAACCAGCTTATGACCCTTTTGAAGTCAGAACTAAACTGGAAGACTCATCTACCAAATGGCCCTCTCCTAATTAACTGCTTTTATAAGACTGATTTGAAGGGCTAGGAAATTTACAAGCATCAGTTTTGTTTTTCTTTCCCTATACAGCATGGACATGACTGAATTTCTCCATTGTTTTCTCGCTTTTAATTGTTACGCAACGCGGACACGCCAGTCAACAAGCCACTCAGACATACAGCGACAGACCTCGGGATGTTGCAACTTGTGCCACGGCTATCATTAGCTTTTATGAGACTAAATGCCAGACTAGGCAGAGCGCTGTCAGGAAAAATCCGTCGATGGACCCTCCAGCCCCTCCAGTATCGCTCTACCATCTGTCTAGCTGCCGCTACTGGGACTGAGGGAGGAGAGATCTGAAAGTCAACGATACTCAGTCCAAAATGCTAATTACAAACAGAAACCCAATTTTTTAACTGACTTAAAAACTCTAAAAAACTATTCTGCAATGTCCCTTAAAAATAACATAAACCCCAAAAGCCTCCTAATAACATAAAATCAGAAAACCCATATTTACCATTTTTTCCAACAATTTGGAGAAAATGAAATAATTCTACAGGAAATGCCATGAAATTATTTCAGACTAAAAATGTTAAAAGTGGAAACCAAAAAGTTTTCAAACACAAAAAAGTAAAACTAGCATCTGCATTATATCATCTGCTGAGAGATTATTAATAATCTGTTAGCAAAATTTTTTTGCTGAAAGTTTGGAATAGAAACTAGCTTGAATTAGAGAGAGGAGAGAGTCAGAGGAGTGGAAATAAAAACCTGAGGAGAAACTGACATCATCATTTTCACATTAGAGTCGATACCATCTGTTCACCTTCAGCTAATGTTGCTGAAGAGGAAGAAATGGGCAGATGGGAGGAGGGAGAAGGAAGAGCAATATGGAGGTCTGGATCTGGGGTGTCTGCTCTGGTGTTTCTTCTTACCATTTATCCTTCTTTCCTTGCTTTCTGAGGAAACTTTGTCTTTAATTCCACCTCGACTCCTGTTATAATGGTAATGACCACTAGGAGATGCTATTTATTATCACCACTTTGTTCCAGCACATCGACAAATATTACTGCAAATGTTAGACATTACTTAACATTTTCCTGGATTTTGACTCCCCGAAACTGTTATTTTTGATTTATTACGAGCAATGACATTTTAGTGAGATTACATGATTGCATAATTTTGCCAGTTCACTTGTTTCAAGGTGTGAGGCAGTCAAAGGGGTTTTCAGCTCCAGACGACACAAAACAAACTTGACAAATGCTCTCTGTGTAATAATTGCAAGCTGTTGCGACATGTTTGTGTATCAACCTTTCATGCCTGGAGAAAACACGCATCTCTCAATATAATTTCCAAGACACAAAGAATACTTAATTTCTGTTTCCTATTCCATGTTTTGTGAGCATTTTACAAAAAAGGGAGAGTGTTAAGTTTCTCAGGTTGTGATTATTTCATGTTCAGAAGCTGGTGAGTAAAATTAATATTCTTCTGTGCCAAACAGGATGCTTGAACTCTTCAAATATTGATCCAATGACACTTATTAACCTCAACACCTCTAGAAAAGATGTGCAAACGCCTTAAAAGACAATCTTTTATTAAGATTCATCTTTTATTGTGGCAGCATAATCTCAGAATTATAAGTATGTACATTTGAGTGTTGGATAAATTATACACCTTAAAAATTTAACATTTCCGAACTCAATGTGAAGAGTGGGTTCATGGAGTTTCCGAGTTTCCATAGCAACTGTTCCTGCTTCGGAGGCAAAGTGGAAAAATATTTTTTTGCCCCTACCAACACAAATGTAAAGATATTGACCTTGCTATACATTACAGGAACTTTAACTTGAAACTATGCATTTTTTTTAGTTGGAATAACATAAAAAATTTTGCTATACTTCAAGGAAGTCCATAAAAAAAAAAAAAAAGAATAATTTAGGGAGGTTTCTCAAGGCTGTTTGCTGCAGCCTTGAGAAATATCGAACGAAATGCCATAGTGCTTTCCTAAAGACTAAAGAGATTTGTCCAAAGTCCATTTTTTTCCCCCTTAAAGTTAAGGCAGAAATTTTGGACAATTTATTACACATTAACATATGAGACTAGATGTCAAAAATGCTTGTGGTGCAAAAAAGCAGGTGTGGCTAATTAAAAGTTTCATTTTTGAAAAGCATAATTGTAAATGTGTCAGTAAAGTTGCTGAAATTTTAAAAAGCTTAAAAGTGACATCTACCCCTCTTTTTAACGTCACTAAAATAAACTTCTTACTTTCTTTTTTGTTTTCAGACCAGACAGTGTTTGCGACTATTAAATGATTTCATCAGTAATGTGGAGATGTTTTGACAGATCAAATAAGTCAAAATGCCAATGCAGGTTTACTTATGTGTTACATCAGCCAAAAATATTCTTAAATTTGAGTAGAGCAGACGCCCCATACAGAGGCTATTCGGCCTTGATGCGTCCAGCTGACGTTTGAGCCCCGACCGAGACTTTTGCTGCAAGTCTCCTCCAATTCGCTCTCTGGCCACTTCCTGTCTAGTGCCTGTCAAGAAAAGCTAATAGTGCTACAAAAACATAACTTGCACCTTTAGGTCAATAAGTTGCTGCAATGAATGTCAACTATGAACAATGTCGACAACGAAAAATGTTACTGTCTTGGTACTTACCAGACTCCGCTGACGCAGCGGGTGGACAGGGCCCGCGGCATAATCTCTGAGCCTTGCTGCATGAAGCCTCCAACTGGGAACCACAGACTGTTTCCCAATGTGTACTGGTTCTCCAGGATGTCCCGCCGCTCCCGTAAACATGGGTGAGGGTTGTACCACTCATAAGGACTGAGCCTTAAAGAAAAAAGAGCAAATATGCAAAACTATATTAAAAGGTATGCAATACTTTGTAAAAGGGTAACATTGGTGGTCAGTGTAGGCAATTTTTTCTAAAACGTTTGTAGTCAAATAATAGGGTGACTTAAAAACATTCAAACCACAGAAAACAGAAACAAGATGTTGCTCTTTTGTCTCACTTTCACTTTATTTTGGTAAATTGTTTACATTAAACACAGGAAACCAAAAACAAAAAACAAACAATAAACAAACCCATAATTTACCAAAAAAGGAGTAGGCTGAACCCAAGCTTATTTTTGCCTACCCTATTTATACCTAACAACCTACCAAGATATCTTCACAATACATATTTAAGTCTACATAACAGCGTAAGATTTTAGCATTTTACATTTTAAAGCTCTTTTAAAGCTCACCAAGAAAGGACATAACTTAAACTCATCATTCAATTCATTCCACAGTTTCACAACAATAACTGAAACACATCTAGACTTTATCTGGCTCTTTTCTTTTGCACAATCAAATATAAACAAACCTCGCGAATTATATTTATTCTCTCTTAGCTTAAATAATTTCTGAATGCCAGAGGGAAGACTTTTATTCAGTGCTTTATATATTATTTCCAGTATTTTTATATAAACAATATCTTTAAATTTTAATGTATTACTTTGAATGAAAAGTTTATCAGTTGGTTCACGGTATCCCACCTTATTAATAAGCCTTATAGCTTTTTTCTTTGCAATTTTACTAATATATCAATAGTTGTTTTACTAGCATTTCCCCAGATTTCTGAGCAATAATACTTAAATATTTATCAAACACATTTTGACATTAGACAGAGATTACATCAGAAAAAAGACTGTCGTGTATTAACCTTTAACGGGTTAGAAATACTCAAATATTTAAAATTTCAACCACAGCCTGCTAATGCAGGATATAGCAAGAAGTATTTTCTTTAGTTAAATTTTTCAAAAAGCTTTATTTCTATGGCGAAAATCAGGGGTAAGAAAAATAACCACATAAGATTAATTGTTTGGTTAAAAAAAAATCTATCAAAAAATAAAGTATATATCAGAAAAGAAGTTTTCATAAAATAGAAAAGGCTTTCCAACCTTAACACAAAAATACTAGAGATTAAGCTCATAAGGTGATGGTCACTTCTGACCCAAAATCTTTAGAGTTTTGATCAGAATGAATTCTTCCACCAGTTAGAGTAACTTTTTGAGGCACTAAAGCAGCAAAGCAGTACCTATAAGCATACTAAAACTCACATTTGAATTTTAGCATGATGTACTTTTTCTCTCTGCAGCCTGAAGTCTGAGATCATTTATGTTCTTTTGCCTTTCAGCTCTCAAGTGGATTTCATTTTTGCCATCTCTGTTTTTATTGTTTAGTTGTGAGCTGTCAACAGAAGGAAGTGAGGCCTTCATTGCTTTAGATGTTGTCCTGGGTCCTTTAGTGACCTCTTGGATAAGTCATTCACATGCTCCAGTACGTTTTGTAGCGCTGCCACTGGGAAAGTTCACCTCTGTTCCTTTCTAGTGGCTTCACCGTAGTTCAGTGAATTCCTAAAGCCTTTAAAAGGGCTTTCCAACCCCTTCCAGAGGAACAGGTATTTATCTTTAACTTTGTATTTCTTTTTGTATGCTTTATTTATTTCTGTTTTTGATTGGGGCATTTTAGATTACTTCATATTGTGGTAATTTCTTCATTTTATAGGTCTGGTGCTAATCAGGTGTGGCTGGTGGCACTGAAGCAAAAAATGTGGTATTGCACAGCTATTTCACAATTTAACATGGGAACAATCAATTACTCAGACCAAGATGCTTTAGATACCAATTTCCCTAATAAATGTAATCATTATTACACTTATTATATAAATGCTCCATTAAAATTTGTTTGATGATTTGAAACATTTCAGTACGTCAAAAAAGCAGAAGCAGAAGGACAAATGCTGATTCACAGAAGGATACAAAAAATGAAAAACTTGAAGCGTCATTAAACAGCTACCAAACTCTCATTATATTCTTTGGTTTAATGGGTGCAATTGCAACATTTTTAGGCACAAAAACATGAAAGCAAAATCTAATACCACTTTCCTAATCATTTCTTTTTCCGAGTGGAATGTGGTTCGGTTTTTGATATTCAAGGTTATTTTTCTCGTTTTAGACTTCTTTTTGTGATTGTGATTAGCAATGAGCCCTCAGGAACCCAGTAAGACAAGCCCTTTGGAAAGTTCTTTAGAAAGTAAGAAACAGGCAAAAGTATCATGCTTTCTGAAGTGAAATCATTAGAAAGGTGTCATACCTGGCGGCGAGGAAGAGAACACAGCTGACAGCAAGGTAGGCCAGCAGCATGAAAAGCCAAACAGCAGGAGAAAACGGGTCGAGAAAGGAAAAGTAACCTGGTTTTCGAGCCTGGAAGAGAAACACAAAGAAACACTCTGAGGATTGACAGCATTATTTTCCCTCTTAGTTTAGCCTCAAAGAAAGCAGTGCTGGGGCTAAGTCTCACAAAGTCGTTTTGTCCGACTGAAGTCCGCCTTGATTATGACCTACAATCATTCAGAATAAAAACCAGTACATCTACAATAAAAATTTAATTTTATACCACTGGATGGAAGGGAAAGATGTAAGGATAGGTTAAAGATAGAACCTTTAATGAGATCTTTACAATTTGTTTCTACCTTAGTAACATCTAAATTTTATCTTCCTTATCTGATGCCATCAAAATAACTTGGAGACAATGTAAGACAATGTCGTGCCTCAGATTCTTTGAATAGGAGAGCAACAACACAATGAGTGCTGATGAATTGGAAGAAGCAGTAAAAATTAACTCGGGCTGTTCAGCACCAGGGGGCAAGGGTGCTGATAAACATGGAGATGTCTTCACTAATGTGTGTGCCAGTCAACAGCTTAGCCAATTAAAAAGATTACAATCTTTTAATGTGCTCATAAGCTTTGTAGACACATGCAGCATGTCTCTGTATGTGTTTCTAATGTGTATAAAGCAGATTATCTGCTGCCAGACACAAATGTATTGTATCGATTACTTTGCCAATCAAAAAGCTAATCTAACATTAAATTACTTCCTTTTGTTTGTTTGTTCTTTTTAGCTCAGAAACTTGCTCAAGAAATTACGGAGTTAATTGAAATGTTACATATAGAAAAAAGAGCATTTTTCTTTTACATTTTAAACGCTACACAAAAATCTGAAAAAAAAAGGTATAATTTATTGTGAACATGGAAGAGTGGATCTTAAAATAGAGAGG
Organism: Girardinus metallicus; assembly: GCA_903067095.1. Taxonomy (NCBI): domain Eukaryota; kingdom Metazoa; phylum Chordata; class Actinopteri; order Cyprinodontiformes; family Poeciliidae; genus Girardinus; species Girardinus metallicus. Next base: position 62,088 of record CAEGAE010019917.1, on the reverse strand, counting down.
TGGCATTTAATTTCATTAAAACATGACTTATAACTTTTAACTTTAAAAGGTTAAACTTTATTTATTGCTGTAAATTGAATTCAAATTCTAGTTTATGCTGCTTAAATTAAATTGCAGGGTTTGAAATGAATAAAAATGAATCACATTTTAACCATATAAAACCATATACTGACAAAATAAACATTTTCAATTGAAAAACAACTTTTGATGCTTAATTATTGGATATATATATATACATACATACATACACACACAAGCTCAAAAAAACAGATATTCATTGTTTTTAATGTTATTTAGGTTATTCAACCAGGAGGTTGGTGAAATGTGCTGCTGTATCTATTCAGATTTCAAGCATTTCAGAAACCACTGATCATTCATATAGCTTAGAAAAAGTACTTATTTAGAAATGTGAACTGTGGATGCTGACATTAGTATTGGAAATGTCTGTGCAGCTGCAACATGTTTTGATTGAGAGGCTATTTTAGGCTTGAACAGCTCTGGTTACAGGACAATAGTCTTTTCTAGCACTCCATCAGCATTTTGAAGCATAAATTTACCTCCAGTGGACCAAGAGAAGAAGCTTTGCTGTCCATTGCTGTCACTTATGCATCACATTTATGGCCATACCAGAAACATGCAAATACAAAGGTTCCGGCTTGAGACTTTTATACGTAAAAAAAAGGGGGATTAAAAAAAAAAGATGTGATCTGTGTGTGTGTTTCAAGAGGTTATAAAACAGTTAAAATTGTTTGTTTTTTATGTTTCATTATTATTCAATATTGCATATCCTGGCAGCAAAACTACATTAATGAGTCACAATATTATGACTACCAATAGGAATCTTTCTCAAGGTAGGAAACCAGACCCTACAGTTATATGGAGATTCTTTTCCCTGCAAAAAATAAATAAATAAATTAAATAGAAATCTGATCAGAGTCCACATATCAACGTCATTCTACAGAAGGACAGCTGTGGGCCCTCCACTTCAAGAGCTTAAAGAGGCCCAGCTGCTCGGCAGCCATATGAAATATCAGAAATCTGTTTGCAGCTGACAGACGTTGGCGTTGCCATCAATAGAAAAATAAAATTCTGAAATCAGCCCAACAGTAAACTGCTGTTATTCTCCACCTCAGGGTGTGCTTTTCAGGGGAAGATTACTTCAGCTTATCTGTGAGATGTGATATAAAGCCTTTAATGTCTCTGTCGAGCTTTAACTGTGTGAAGTCTGCTAAATGCTATCAACGAGTGTCAGTAAAGTCAGCACCAGTCCGAAAAAGCTCCAGGCTAAATAGTCTACAAAAGGATTCAAGGCCCCAATTTCTCCCGTTGCGTTTTGGGTGAGTCATATAGGGCTTAGAGTTTGGCAAGAGAGGCAATGCTATGAAGTAAAAAAATAATTTAATTAATTAAATAAACTCTTGTTCAGTAGTCCTGATTCTAGTCCAGTAAAATTCTTCACTGCAAGTGTTACAGTGCTGGAACACTGTGCAAAAAAGAATATAGTAGGGTACTGTTTATTACTGAGTCCATACAAGACAGATGTGGCTATTTTTAAGCTTTAGTACGTCTATTCATAACTTTCTAAAAGAGAAATATTTTATGTGAAGCACTGAATCCACACAAGCACCTTCAGACTGCAGCTTTATAGGCTATTCTGTTGCTTAATCTTTTAATTTAAACTCATAAAACAGAAACACATGCCTGATGATTTTTGTGATGTTATGATTACATAAATAAATCATCACTTTTACAACATACTGCATGCTGTAGTCCTCAAGTTTAGAACCAAGAAATAAACCCTTAAAGCCGTTTCAGCAGAAATCTTTTGTTGTGAAAAATTAGAAGAACGTCTCTGGCTGTGGGGGTAAATCAGTGGTCTGTGGTTATTCAGAGTGACAGACGCACCGATTGGCAATTTAGCACTCTTCAGAACAAAGTTGAGCGATGAAAAAATACCAAGCAGACAAATATCAAGCGGTGCCAGACATTTTGTGTGGAAATCATGCAGTGTGACTGATGTTTTTTGCCCAGCTATGAGATTTTCTGCACCGTCTCTTTTTCCTCGTCCTTCTGTCTTTTCTTGCAGCATCTGGTTTTAAAAATAAGCAGATTAATGTGCAACAAGCTGCATATGTATTGTTGAACTGATACCTTGACTAGATTCATCTGAGATGATACTGCTGCAGCAACAGATTCTGCAGTCTGGCATCTTCCCATGCACAATACAGTTAGAATTGTTTACGATTTTATCTTTTTGAGCTCACAATGTGTAACATGTTCCAGTTTTTTATGAATATGGAAATCACACAATGTGTGCAGGTATTAAGGCAAATAAGCAACAGGATAAAAAAAGATGTATGAAAACTGGAGTAAAAGTAGTGTTTGTTCTCAACAAAATTATATCTATTCTGCAAATATTTCTTTCAACAAAGTTAACATTAGTTTGCATGAAGGTAATAGTTTGACACACAATATTGGATTTGTGGTGGCAAAACGTGATTTAAACAATATTTTTGAAAATAACCGAATGGTTCTGTTTTGTTGTTCTTGTTAACAGGTTAAATATGTAAAACAAAATAACTGTATTAAATAATCTGAATAAAGTAAATCAATCAAGTTCAAGTCTGCTAGTCTCTATATTCTAATTTCTTTTACTTGAATCTAAAGGGTTAATGCTAATACCAAACAAATAAACAAATCCAAGGAAAACAAGTTTACATAAAAATCAAGATTGTATTTTAAGAAATCTGTTTCAGTTCAGGTTTGAAAAATTAAACTAAGTTAGATTTTGAATTAAAAAGAATCAAATGCATTTTATTACAAACTGTTCATGGGCCTCGACACAAATCAAAAGCTCTTAAACTCATGCTAACGTTAGCAGCAATAGGTACTCACAGGGCTGACGAACGTTTCGAGTCTGTCACTCAAAATGTTTTGTCCCTCTGCAACGAACCTATTGCACACCAAATACATGACAGCTTGGACATGGTTTGCTAAGCAACAGAGGTGCTTGTCATTTTTCACACCTTTTGTAATGCTTTATCACAGAGGAAAGCTGTGTATTGATTACACAACGTGTATAAAAAACTCTGCGTCGATGATTCAAAATGAAGTATGATTAAGCCCTTCTACCAGTGAGGCTCATTTAGCCTTTAGCTTGTCATCATTCCAAACAGCTGGGAAAGAAGTTCAACTTCTCAATTTTAGTAGACACTGAGAAATTGAAAACACAAAAAAATCTTAACGGAATAGAGAAGGTTCAATAGAAATCTTGAGGTTACTATTGCCGTGCGGTCCGTTGGCAGACGACCCTGCCAATATGTGTGCCAAGATCAACATGGCCTGTCACCTCATCTACTCAGGGTTGTGCAGCCAAAAGGAGCAACTTGGTGTTTAACAAAGTTAATCTATGGTTCAAATTCTCCAGTCCAAACTCATCCTGGAGGCAGGAGTTCCCGCCACAGATTGAGACGATGGATCTCTCACAGCACATCAGTGTGAGAGCATAAATTGCCACTGCAGGCCATAACTGTGAGTAAAAACGTGCTCTCGGTCAACTTAATCTCTAAATAAACACTTAAGAAAATGCAGCTGGGACACTACTGTGTGAGCCGGGCTTTGCTGTACACACATTAAGCAGCTGACTGATCACTGAGTCAATAAACTGATGCTGTCACTGTGGACTGGATCAAACATGGAGGACAGATGGTGGAGGTGCATACTAATAAGCTGCAGATGTACATTATCTGCAGACAGGGACCATGCAGCCATTATAATTCTTCCCGCAAGGAGACAGAAGTGAATCTTTTAATGATAATAGCAACTAAAAGAATCACTATCATCATTAATTGTTGCTAGACAAGACTTGTGTTCTGAGCTTTGTTTTTCCACTCAGTTTCCATTTCCCAGGACCGAAAGATGCGGAATTATGAAAGGTACACAATTTGATTTTCCACAGTTCCAACTGATTGAGGTTCCCTTTTCTACTTTTCACTAAGAAGGTGGAAAAAAAAAAAAAGAGTTATCATTTCCTTGAATATGACAAAAACTATTCAACAAAGTAATCAGTGATGATAATCTGGATTTCCTGCTTTTATTCGAAACATTGTTTGAATAATTGTATTCAAAGCTGCATCGTTGGGTTTTCTCCTGGTACCCCAAATCTGTTAAATGAATTGGTCTCTAAATTGTCCTTACGTCTAAGTGTGCATGTGCATGGTTGCCTGTCCTGTGTGTCTATTGTTTGCCTGCAATAGACTGGTATGTGCTTAACGTAGTGCACATTACATTTTTCATCTAAAAGTTTTGGGCTCTCTAAACATTTTTCATCCTTTATAAGGAAGTTCTGCACAAAAAAGACTTCACTTGCTACTACTCTGTAGTTTTGCTCACATATCTCCATTATCACACTGTGGAAAAGGGAACGACGAAGTTATGACATTCTATGATGTTCAAATCAAATTAAGCTCACGAAGCAGGAAAGTAATGTTTTCCGCAAGTTTTGTCTTTACACATTTAAATGTAACCTTATGGAAATATGCTATGAGAACTATTAACAACTCATATTAAGATAGATAGTCTTTACTGTCCCACGGAGATAATCTTTTTCACATGCCATTACAATCCGTAGATACAAATAACATAGGCATCTCAGAAAAAGTGGAACATACACATCAATATTAACATTTCCCCCACATGTCCCACATAGACATCTAAAATATAACATTCATCCCTTCTTCTGTTTTTCTACCTCCCCTTCTGCATAATATCACAAGAAAGACGGGAAACAAATGATTGCCACAGGATGATAGCTGATAAATTCAATGTGATGATAGCTGAGGGGACAAAACGTGTTTTAAAATGGTCCTTTTTTCCAGCTCAGAGTTCTGTATCTGTGTCCAGATGGGAGTAAAGTGAAGAACCGGTTCAGAAGACGGTCAGGACTGTTTGTTATGTATGGTGAACATATGGTGACTGTGTGATTTGTGAGAGTCAGACTTGGAGTGGGAAGGTGTACAATCCTGGATGCAATGTGTGAGATTTTGATTTTTGTTTTTCTTGGTGGTGACAGCATCCTGAAGGAACAGGGAGAGCAGTAGAGTGGAATGGTTTGAACAGGGAAACAGTGAGTTCAGTTTATGTATAACTACAGTCTATATTGTTGAGCATGTTTTTGTGGGAAGGTGATAACTAAAGTTTAATTCTTTGTCTACGATGAACCTAAATATTTGAAAGTATTGATCTCTTTAACCTCTTCAGCATTATGCAACATGTGAAAAAAGGCACAATATTTGGATGAAGACAGAGGCTTTATGTTTGACGAGATACAATTACGATGGAACAAATGACCTATTGCCTAAGGGTTGTCAGCACATTCTTAAGTGAGTTAAGACTTTTTTGGAGCTTCACAAACCTGTGGAAACTCTGGTTGTGACAGCGCAAAAAAAAAAGGTATTAAGAAAACCCAACAGAAGGAACTGAATAAAGACTGAGGTGTAATTCTGATGAAATGTAGGGCGTTGAGTTTTAAAACCAATATATGACATTTATTTTGTGATGTTTAGTGATCAGATTTGGACTGATAAATCAGGAATGACTTGAAGTGATATTTAGAATAATCATGACATCAAAACTCAATTCTGAAGGCAAATAAAGAAAACATAAATGTGTCTTTGTATACCAGCTCTTTAAATTAACATCACTTTATGTTGCTTACCAGTATGCACATATGTAGAAAGCTGTTTAAACAAAAATAGTAAATGCTTTTTTTTTTTATTATTTTACTTTTCAAAGATTAAAATCTTTCATTGTTCTAAACTCAACCATACGGTTGTCTTTAATTAAAGAAAAAGTTAAGTTTATGTGATAAATAATCAAAGAGAGATGATGAACAAAATTAACACATGTTACAGATATAAATAAGGTATTGCAGGATAGTTGTATAAACTTTATATCCAGTACACTTTTAATGTGATTAGGCATAAATCCTTTTTCTGCATCTGCTTTTTAGTCCAATCCTTCTTTTCAAGGAACTCGGCATTTTGACCAGGGAGTGATTAGAGGAATCTTACATGACTTTTGATTATGGTCTTCTCAGAAAATCCCCCTTTCAACCTTTTATGTTAAAAGCTCTAAGAAATAAGAAGACAGGAGCCCATCTACAAAGCAGCTTGCAGCTTTATTGTTTTGTATTGCATCAGCCTCTTCGGTAGAGACGCTTCAAAAAGAACCTTTTTCATTTTTGCACCTGATTTTTGCTTGCTTTAGGCCTAAATTGAGCCAAGTGGCTTTTATTTATTTTTGCTTTTTGCCGTTTCTTGCTAAAGAAAAAAAAAAAAGAAAAAAGAAGAAAAAAAACAAACTTACTTTTATTTTAAAATATATTATTTATATTTTTTTGCAGAATGTGGAGTGTAGAAAATCTGATCTGATGGAATTTACTTTAGCTTAAAAAGGCATGAGCTTGAAAATGCAACAATTTGTAGCACTTATGAAGTTCAAAAGCTTTCTGTAAAACTCAACGGTAGCTAGAATCAGACGAAGAGCACAAAACCCATCACTAATGATTTGAGTGTTCCTTGGGGCACTGTGACTTCAGTAAATGTTAGAAGTTTGTGTGTTTCTTCATAGAGTTTGTTGAATAGATCTAAGTCCATCCAGCCATTCCTTGTCTCCTTTAAATGTCACAGGGGACCTGGGGCCTATTTCTACCAGTTTTGAGTACAGAAATTTAAATGAGCAAAATACAGAAGAGAACTGTATTGTTAATTCCAAAGAAATCAGATTTTAATAACCTAATTTAAAAAGCTCCTTTTAATGTGGCAGCTATAGTAACTACAGTCTATGTTTTTACTGTTTTAGATCTAAAACACTAAAATCATGGTCTCCCTTTGTTTAAGTGTGAGCCATGGCATTTTAAACAACAATTGATTCTCTGATTTAAGGGTTCTAGGGCACAATAAGAGGCTTAGAGCTGGAAGGAAGTGGAGACAAAATAAAGAGGGGGGGGGGGGGGAGGAGCTTGTAGTGATTTAAAAGTAATCAATAAAATGTTTAATCAAAGGGGGAGCAGGGATAATTTAAGCAGGACTGGTGTGATGTATTCCCTTGGTGGAGTTGTTGGAGAGCTGATGCTGCGTTTCGCTTCACCTGTAAATGAGAAACTGCTGCATTGTTTAGGTAAACACACACTGAGCCGCATTATTCCAGTTCATAAACAGCAAGATATGCAAAACGCACGGACTGGCATGAATTTCTGACAGAATCATCAACTTGAATTAAAATATCACAGTTTGACAGTATCTTCACAAATGTATAATTTTGTTGTTTTTATACAAAAATCAATTAGTCTTAATGTAGCTGATAATAATTACTAAGGAATATAAATGTCAACATATTTTTTGTCATTTTCATTTTTAATATACTTACCAAATCAATATATAAAAATACAAAATACACATTATCTATTATTGCCGCTTGTTGTTTGCCAGATGTAGTTTTAAGACATTATAACCTTAAAAATCTTTTTCTTTTTAGTTTCGACAACAGATTTTTATTACAGAAAAACATTTTTTGAGAACTTTGTGTTCCTCCCAAAGTGTTTTCTTTTAATACAGAATAGTTAAACATTAATTCTATTTAATGAATGTTCCTCTGCTAATTATATTCACTAAGAAATCAACCAAAGAATGAATTTCTGTAAAGATTATTTTAGTCAGATTTTGCTCTCTTTTTCTCATTATTTACTCAAGCACCAAGTGTTTCTGGTGCTCTATCACTTAAAAAATGAGTCTTTTAACAAAACTGCTGTCAATAAATTTATGCCACAAATGTTAAGTGTTTTGGAACTTCTATTTTTAGAAATTAGTAAAAAAAATTACTTCTAACACGAGGTGAAAGTAAGAAGCATGTTACCATGAATATTGAATAAATCTGACAACTTCCAAACGTTCAACAGGAACATAATGTTGCTACTTCCTTTAGGGGGACTGTTTTCATAGTGTGAAACATAAATTTATTATATTCTTTATAACACTGGAGCCAAACCCAACAATATGAAATCAACAATATGAGTAAAGATAAAAGATTCAGCATTCACTGCAATCGTTTTATATCTGTCTTCAGTAAAACATCAGTGATGACTCAAAAACAGAATAAAGAGGAAAATCCCACAAGAAATTTCAAAAGATCTTTTTTTGTACATAAAAAGCATGCAGCATTTGAAAACTTCAGAACTGTCACAAATCCCATGTCTTGAATCTGCAGGTCTGTCAGACTCAGGAAGTGGGAAAGCAGAAAATCCAAATTTTAGATTCCAGTCAGGAAGCCCAAGTCAACCATCCCCCATCAGAGGCTAAAAACTCACAATCTAAAGCAGCAGCTCCTGCCTCTATACCTTCTCTGCATAAAAAAATAAATAAAAACATGCCCTCTATCTGTGTTTTCAGCTTTGCTTTTATCTGATCTGCCCCCCAAAAGCACCCCGCCTCTGCTTCGTCAGTGTTTGTAGTAATACTTTCTGTTGCTTTGTTGGAAACTCAGTTTGACTGTGTGACCCGAGCGGTCGAGCGACCGTCGGTGCCTCCAGCAGCACAGCTCATGCTGAGAAGGAAGCTCCTGATGCAACTGCAGCTCTTTTTTTTTTACCTCTGAATTCCTCAAATCAAACACACAGAGAGGTCGCAGACATAAAATGATATCAGGTGCAGACACTCCACGCTCCAGTCTGTAGAACTTTAGTCCCAACTCTGCTGACGCAATGAAAAAAAAAAAAGGACTTTTTAAATATCACTTTAAAATTGATATTAAGGATAAAACTCCCACAACTTCACTATTTCAATGTTTATAATGTGCAAACTTTGTAAATGCAAGAAAATTCTTAAACATTTATTTATGATGTTGCAAGCAGATTGTTAATATTATTCTATTTCTTTGCCAATCAATATCAGAAATCATATCTATGTTTCCAAAAAGTAATTTTTGATCTCTTAGATGAGGGAATGAACAATGGAATCTGGAAACTCTAAAATTTTTCCACTTTATTTTTTCTTTATTTACTTCCTAAATTGATTTGGAAACTGATGAAAGACAATCCTTTGATTTCCAGACTTCATAGGAAGCCTCAGATCAGGTTGTATGTTCAGGATTGTTGTCAATGATTGATTGTTGCACCTTCTTTCACATGTTGATTGGGTTCCTTGTCCAGTTAGTTGAAAAAAGAAAGTTGCTTCCAACAAATGTCACTCTTCCACAAAGGCCATATTTTAAGGGGAAAAAAAATCCTGTCATTTCCATTTAAATTGTAATTTCTTTATTTTTATTTTGACAAAATCATGAAAATGTTCAAGGAATAGTTGTTCTTTTGCAAGGCACTGTAAATGAAAAAAAGACCTTGTTCAACACGTATTGTTGCAACAGTAGAAACATGTAGACATTCTAACATAGCATTCCACTAAAACATAACAATGTATTGTGTCGTATTTCCGAACAATAAGCTGCTTTTTCACACATTTTGAACTCTGCGATGCAGCTAATATATGGTTCTTACCAGGGGATCTCCAAAGGTTGGAAAAAAAAGCACAAGCTCAATAGTGAATTTCACTTGAGATGAAAGTGACATTGAGAGCAACAACAAAAGAGAAACTGAGAAAGTGTGTGACCTTGGATTTACACTGAATGCGTCTCTGCTCCGCTGCACACTTCACCAGTGGAGCGAAGCCATTCCTAACCACCATGATTTACACTATGTGTGGCTCCGTTCCACAGTGAACCCCAGGAGTGCTTTCTTTCAGACTGAGGTATAAAGTAAACATTAAACCTAAGTATCTAACCTTTATAAGCGGCATATTGTTTTTACATACAGTATGTTTTAAAACCGCCCCTTTGGTGTGGCAGTATAACATCAGACAGATAATCTGTAGGAAATCTGCTTCCTTGAGATCCTTTTCTGCAGAAACACACAACTCCTAGTCAGAAACCAACCAGTCAGGAGGAAGGTCTTAGCGCTGTCAGTCATTCTCATGAAAAAATCTCAGATTCTTTCATGTTATTTGCCTTATACTAAACTGTCACAACATAGTGATAGTTTTAACAAACATATAAAAAGCATTTTGTTTATACAGGTTACCCACAGCAGCTTTAATCAAAACTGAAAATGTAAAGGCAAGCTCACCAGATGCACTTGGTAGAGGATGCTGATTCCCAGAGTCATGAATGGCTTGGAGAAATCAATTACCTTCTCCCTCTCTGAGGTTATGGTGAAGCCGGCGACGGCCAGGTCAGCTTTCTATAGCAAGACACAAAACATATCAGATATGATTGTTTAGTATTTGTAACTTCCAGGTACTAAAAGAAGAAAGAAGGTACAGGAGAACGAAAATGGAAAAGGATTCTCTTTATTTGTGACTTGTGGTGCATGTGCAAACAAAGTTGAAAAATAAAATGGATATTTTTCTCAAACATACGGTAGAGAAAAATAGGAGAAGGTAGAGGAAAAACAGGGACAGCAGAGTGTCAGTGAAGGTCTCATAGAAAATAAGAAACAAAACCCACACAATATAAAAGAAAGGAAGAGGAGTCAAGTGGGTAAAAAAGCAAGAGACACAATAATTGAACTGAAGAAACCAAAAAACAAGAACCGAGGCCTTAAACCAAATTTCTTTAAAGTGATATACCACCAGAAATGTTTAGTCCTTAAGTAAATAATGCGAGCAAAGAGAGCAAAATCTAACGAACATCATCTTTATGGAAATGTTTTCTGTTTGTTTTCCTAATGAACATAATTAGCAGAATAACTTCCAGTAAATTGCATTCATGTTTAACTATTCTGCATTACCAGAAAACACTTTGGGAGGAACATTAAGTTGTCAGAAACAATGTTTTCTGTAATGGCGTTCTAATATCTTTTGCCTTCAGATACCAACATTTTCTCCCACCGCAGGGTTGATGGTGTAAAATAGTTTCATCTTTGCATCCTCAAAGAATAATTTTCCAACAATGAATTTAGTTAATCTCTTACGAACACAAAAGGTTGTTATAAGGATCATTTGGCCATTGACATAGCAATGCTATACTAATGGTAATTAATACTTTACAGTCCTGGCTGTAGTGATATTATGTTTTATTTCAGACAGTCTGTCAGGTCACAGATTCTGAATAACAGAACAGTAATTATGGATTCTTAACATACAATCAGATTATACAAATATGAGAGCTTTCGTTTTTTTTCTGAAAACTTTCTACTGCTTATAAAAGAAAGAACATAAGATCAGATAAATTTTTTTTGACATTTTTTGTCAGGATTTCTGGTCATGTAGAGGTGTGTATTGGAAATCCATGATGAATTAGGACATTAATAAGCAGAAAGACAAAATAGTTTGACAGGAAACAACAGATCTGTCAATGGAGGAACTGGTGAAACAAGGGAAATTTATGGTGGGGAGCTACACAGGTGACTTAAAAAACAGATGAGGAACAGCTTTGAGAGAGACAAGAAAAGGTGTAAACAAAAATAAACAAAATTTTCAAAAGGTTGTCAACTCTTTTTCCTCACAAAAAGTTGAAAGTTTTCACAAATTACAAACTGTTTTAAGCAATCTCTAATCAGCACAATATACTTCAATTAAAGTTTGACTCATGTTTATATTCAATTATTTTGCTGCTTCCTTTTTGTGTTTTCACAAACTCAAATAATGCTTCATAATTCTCAAACTGTGCTTTAAAGTATCTCTGTTCATTCTGGAAAGACCCATCTTTTCTTAATTTTAGATGTTGTGCTCCAGCTTCCTTAAAACTGTGACAAATAATTTTCAAATTTAGTATCCACTGGAAGCTCGGGGCAACAATTTATGATCGATAACAGTCAGCCACTTGCAGTACTATCACAGTGTCTATACATCATACATAGTTTTGTCTGCCAACCTGTCACTGCTTTTACCCCTCACAAAATGCTGCCAGTTAAATGACTTCAAGATAGTGGAGGCTTCTTCAGGGTTTCTGTAACCGAGTGTCCTCAGTCAGTCTGACAGGCAATGTTGTTTATCTGACTCTGTCGTGACAACTACAAAATGACTTAATTAATGCAAAATAACAGTCTTAAATATACATATGGGGTTCATAACAATAGCTTAAGCTACAGTAACCTCTAATTCATGCTTTGCAAAACACATTTCAATTTGTCAAGAAATATTGTGGGATTTTAATATTGCAAGAACCTGTGGCTTTTTAAGGTAAGGTAAATTAAATGTTGATGAAACTCCTATAATCTAATCTTCAAAAAGTCATCATGGATAATGATGCTGTGGGCAGGAAGGATATCTGGTAGCAGTCAGTCATGCAACATATCTGAAGAGGCCTCTGACTGAAGACTGTTAGTGTATCACAGTCTCATGATGGTCATTACATACTAGCAGCTTAATTTCTGGTCAGCAGAGAATAAATATCACAGAAATGTGTCCTGGATCCATCAATTGTTGGACAGCACTCCAGATTCGCTTTTGTTTTTATTATTTCTCCTTAAATCTCTTTCTGGCTGAACAGCCAGAAAGCCTGGCAGAGAGATGTTGAACTCAGCGATCTGTTTTTCTCCCAATATGATTAAGACGGTTCCTCTTTTCTCTGTGCTGTTTGGTCCTGCTCTGCATCCATGAAGCCTCTGTTTGGGGTCATATTTAAGGCACCATTTGAGATTTTGAGATGCTAATTAGTTGCTTCTAATTATAAAATATAAATTTTGTTCCCAGTTACATAGCATCATAGCAATTGTCAAAGTAAAAAAAAAATGAGAAAAAAATCCTTCCTACGCCACAGCTTGCAAAACAAGGGGGGATAATTATCTAAACATACAATATATCCTTGAACCCCCTCAAAATTGAACTACAGTTTGCAAAAAGTTCAAATCAGTATGTATGTAATAGATCTACCGGAACATGCTGCCACCATGAGTGGTGCAATTCTGAAAGTATCTTAGAAAAATATTAACAAAAGGAAACAGCCTGGATGATCATCTCCTGTTCATTATGCCAGAAGCTTAGATTTATTCTGTAAGGACACTGATTTTTCAAACACAGCTCATACATTCATCAGACATAATTGGCCATCTGAGTGTGTATGGAAAATATGTTGCCTAATTTGTGGAATCATGCTGTCAGATGCAATGATTGATAAAAATTCTGTTTAGTTGAAGGTATCACTCGACCGTTGTGTCATGACTGAATGAATGCAAATGGAGGCCGCCCGTGTTTCTGAAATCACTGCTTTGCTGCCCAGTGATGAAGGCAATTTTTAAACCAGGAGTTGAAGTTACTGGTGCCAGTCTCGAAGAAAAGTAAATTAATGCTTAAAAACTAACTTCAGTTACTCCATCATACAGCTTCAATCGGTAAATTTATTTTCAGTTGCATTTCATTTCTTCAAACCCAATTTAATCAATGTAAGGTTTAAATTAACTTCTATCCTACTGATATTCAGACATGATACACAGACTGTTGAATGTCCTGAATTCATTATAGGATTCATAATAAGGGTCGGCACCTTACTCCCAAACATTTAAACCACCTTTGCACAGATTCTGGAGCTTTTAATGAAATATTGATTTTCTTACTGTAGAGAAGTCAGCGTTGAAGGTGCAGCTGCCACTGAATGTGTTAGGAGTTAACAATGAATTGTTATTGTGCTGGTGTCATGGGACAATGAGAACCTTGGTCCCTAACAAGTGCCTTTTGTCCCGATTGTGTAAATAGTGGAACAGCAGGACTGAAGGTTATACCAGATGCAAATGTAGACAAACTTGATCAGCATTAAAATAAAACACAAATTTCTATCTGGAGGGTGGACTCCCCCTGTTTGATTGACCCACAATCAGTTCTATGAAGTGCCAGACTTTATCTGTTCTTTATAGTTTTTACCTAAAGAAATCTGAATTATGTTATACTGTGTGTGTGTGTGCTTGTCTAACGTCCCTTTAATCTGAGTTCTAAAGTGAATTATTCACATTTTGTACGTGTGCTTAGTGCTGAAAATGGATAAAGTCGTCATACAGGAGAATGAATTCATGAAAATGTTATCTGTGAAATATTACCCGGAGTTCTAATTCAGACTCTCTATTCTTCCTTGTTAAATATACAGAACTAGCTCTCTTCATCATACTCTTGATCTCATTCTAATGCAAAGAGTGGACAATTATTAATAATTATTGAAATGTGTGACCACGGAGACTGTGGGAGGAAATTTGAGTCTCGTATGCGTCTGATCATGCAGACACAAAATTAAAAGCAGCAATTGTACTTTTTCCTTAGTTGCCATGAGCAACTTTATAGAGAACATCTATCCCAACTTTCCCATTTTGGTTTATCATAGTGTTGACAACATTATAGCCTGAACAATAAATGATAATCATCTGAAAAAAAGTATCATTAAGAGGAGGCCGGCCACTTGGTTTGACTTACAGTTCTGTACTTTAGGGCATAAAGCAGCACACTATTAAAATGATCTTAGCTAGATTAGAAAAATGTGATAATTTAAGAGAAATTGAAGCTAGAACATCTTGTTAAATTCAAAAATAGTGGAAAAACAGAGAAAAAAACAATCCCCAGGCTGTAGGCAGGCAGAGAATTTTAGCATTTTCCTTAAGCCTATGCAGACTTAATTTGCTGCTTTAATTGACATTGGTATATATTAGATAAAACAATATGACAATCTTTTTTTCGTGTGCCTTGAGACGTGTGTTGTGAATTGGTTCTATATAAATAAACTTAATTAAACTGAATTTTAATTCAATTAAATTACGGGTGCAAACTGAGGGCATTAAATGCTTAGAAAGATAGTAAGCTTCCTTTATTTCACTCTGTAATATTCATTTTCTTAATCCATTCAACAAATTTTTCATGCTTTTGAAGTTGCTCTGCTCCATCCCTAAAACCAGGTTTTTAGGAGAAACCCATTGCTGTTGAACTTTCTCTGCTCAAAGATCTCTACAGTGAACTGTAAGAGCACAACAAGCAAACCCTAAAGATGGCAGGAATGTAAACACGCTGTTATTCTGCTTCGGCCTTACCAACCACCTTTTTGTTCCACAAGAAAGTAAAAAAAATATAAAACATACCTTAGAGAGCAGGTTTCATGCCTGCAGAAAAAGTCAACATCGATGTGCAATATAAAACAGAAAATATTTTTGCAGGAGACATTACATCTGGTTATAAAGACATTCTGTTGCGGAGGAATCAAATATTTTAGTAAAGAAGTGAAAAAAAAAATATTGTTAGAGCACTATTTTTGAGTGAGAGGAGTTTAATCTGAGACTAAAAACAAAGAATTATACTCTGTATTCACCTTTTTTGGAAGTAAAGATATCTCTAGTATGGAATCAAGAAATATAAATGCTTCAACAATAAGAGTGTAATTTCAGATTGGCTTAAGCTACCATGTTCAATTCGCTTAGCAAACAATCTTCGAATTAATCTTCTATTTGTAAATAATTTTTACTCAGCCAGAAAATGGGTGTATTTATGAAAATATTTATCAGTCAAATTAAGGGATTACTTAATGATGCATTACATATTTTTATCCTATTTTCAAGTCTTCATCGTCAAAAAATGTTTTCATTATTATTGTAAAAATATGTTTGCAGCAGGTTATTTTACAGAACTAACTATTTTTTATTTATTTATTTTTGCTTTCATATTTGGCACAAAAAGAATTGAAACATTCTTTGTGTCTCCAGCGTCGGTTCCACTCACACCCCGGCTGATGAGACTGCAGTGAAATCTGTTGGAAAATTGGCTGGTTCATCTATTCAACTTTACATAATGCAAAAGCATGGACCCTTTCTTCTTTCTGCCCTCAGTGGAGCGAGCACCAAAAATAATGAAGCTACTGCTGTCATGAAGTGGTGGTAGAAGAGGGACCCAAATGTAGACTAACACACAAGGCCAGAGCCAAGAAAAACAATGTTTTATTAAACAAACAGAAGAGCAGACACACACCCCGAACTCCAAAGTGAATCCCAAAAAAAACAAGGTCCAGCACACAAATAAAAGTGAGAAGAATACAGTAATGGCACAAATGTAGCCGGTAGCACTGATGACCTGTCATGTAAGCCAAGAAAACCAATATGCATACATAAACTCAAAAATATACTCAGAGGGGTCAGAGATAAAAGGTGGCTGAATGAAGATGAGCGGACCGGAGGCAGAGAACAGGTGGTGGAATAGACGCAATGGAAGACTATCAATAGAGACTGGCAGAGAGACGGTATACAAAAAAATTACAGTTTCTACAAAGCAAACAAGGAACTAAATACGGAGTTGCACATGGTAAAATGTCCTTTGAAGGTATTCAAGCCATTTTAACCCTTTTATGTGGCCATAGATAAAGGATGGATGGATGGGTTTTCAAAGTTATTTAAATATAAAAATCTGTAAAAGTATGCTGTGAATTTATATTCAGGTCTAAACTCTTAAGCCATCATTTGCATGAATAATAATCCAGCTGGGGTATGTCTTTTTCATTTTTGCACCTCTGAAATATTTGCCTCTCCTTTGCAAAAAAGCTCAAGATCAGCAACACTGGACAGAGGAGAATCTGTGAACATAAATCCCTAAATCTTACTACAGATTCTCTCTTCTACAAGTCCATTATAACATGTATCTGAACTACAATAGCATGTCTGGGATCAAAGTCTATGTTTTATACTGCAAAGCCCATTCTAATGTGAATTCACCTGAGAGGATGAAAGTTGATGATTCATTTTCAACACTGACGATCCAAATCATGCCACTATAGTCCAGGCTTTTTGTTTTGGTTATGTTGCAACCTCTAGAAGTATTTTCTATGGGATTGACCTGTTTTGCTCAATCCTACACAAGCTAAAAACAGTTTTTCTGTCCTCACTGAAAAAAATATATGCCCAGAGAGAACAGGTGGTGAAACAAACAATGGAAGACTATCTATAGAGACTAGCAGAGAAAAACTATAAGTAATAATAATAATATAGCTTCTACAGAGCAAACAAGGAATAAACCAAATCCCTGAAATACTGAGCTGCACATAGAAAATTGTCCGCTGTCGATGGCTTTCCTCTTGCCTCTTTGATAACTCGGAGAGGCACAGTTGCATTCTGTGTTTTTTAAACCGCAGAATTTAAAAAATTCTGCGGTTTAAAAAAATATGTCTGATTTTTCTTTCAGTTTGTAATTGTTCACAACTTTGAGTTGGTCTGTGACAGAAAATCCCAGTGAGGTTGTAACATAATAAAATGAAAAATGTCTGAAGGAGGATGAATGTTTTTGCAAAGCACTGTAAAACCAGCTAACAAAACTCATTAACAAGCCTTTTATATATATAAAACGGACAGAGAGCAAGAGCTGAATAAGGGGAAGGAAAGAAAGATCTTCAATATAGCAATATTTAAACCATAATAGCTGGATATTTCATAAGATGCCTTCTCAAGGGAAAAAATCCTAATAGATCTTAAAAGTCAGCATTCAGTTGGATAATGGACATTTTCCACATCTTTTCCACATACCTTTAAATTTCACTTTCTTTCCTACTGGAGGACACAAAGAAATTCAATTTACTGTATTCCAGTTTTATCAATTGGTAATATTGACTGGACACTGAGAGGGAGCTGAAATCCATCCATAACCCAGCCAGGGCATGAAGCTTTCTTCTGGTGACATAAGCACAATTTAAAGTGGGTTCCTGAAAAACCCTCTATTAAAATGCCCTTTTCAGTTCTGTTTTTCCACACCAAAACTGCTGCAATACACCCAAGTTTGGATTTAACCTTGACGGATGAAGACAGAAAGGTGAAATTAAAATTGAAAGATAATCTCATTAAGGTTCAAGTCAACTGAGACCCAGAGTGGAGCCATAGTGGAGTGTTTATCTGGACCCCAGACACCTCTCTGCTCTTTAATTAACACCTAATTGATTAACAAGCACACACTTCTTAAATGAATTTCTCCCACTTTCATCAGACACCTCGGTCTTACAAACAACAAAGTTTAGAGGAATGTGTTTCTGTGTTTAGGTTGGACAACTGTCATGTTTTGAGCAGTGAGAGAGAGAGAGTGCTCTTTCAAATGCACACTTTTGTGGCCATGAATTTTAAATAAAGGGATACCTGCGTGTGTGTGTGTGTGGGGGGGGGGTGTATGGGTTCAAACTGAGGAATCCCACAGTGTAATTGAAACAGCTCTGTATAATTAGTAAGGAAAAAAGGCAGTTGATTAGCCTCTTAATGGCTCGCCTGTGTTCCCCAGTTTCTCTTTCTGACACACACACACACACACATGCACGCACACACACAGAACCATCAGCCACAATCACCATTACCATCACCATTACGTGTTTGTGTGTGGCCCTGCTTCCAAACAAAAAAGAAACATTTTTGAGACCGCTAACTCAGAGACTATTTTTGAGGCTTTTTACTAGACTCCACTAATTAAACTACGGTTAACGCATCTTTTCAGGGTTAGAGTTAAAAGTACCACAGTGATTTAGGCCGGGTTACAAGTTTGGGATTGTATTATGGCTTCCTCATCACATCCCTTTCACAGAGCACTAGGCTTTCCTCTTTTTCTGTCTCAGTTAAGATATACTATAAGAGAAAGTCAAGTTTCCTGTTTCATAAAACAGCTTTATCATAAACACATAACAAGCCCTTCTTTAAGCTGGTTGTGACTGGTCATAAATCACCAATCACATGCGAGTTAATAACGTCAAAAGCCAAAGGAGGTTTGGAGAGGAAGAGGGTTGGTATAGAGCCTTCAGACTTCAGACATGTAAACATATGGATCGGGTAAAACCTTTTGGATCTGAGCACCGACTTTTCAGTTTCGTAATAATTGCTACTGATACACTTAGCTTAGGTTTAATGATCTTTACTCTTTCAGCATACTTCAGTGTAACCAATTCTACAAATAAAACCCAACACTATGAAGGCCCTGGTGTGTTTTTGTGTAATCGCTACATCACATGCTTGAACCACCGAGCTGGGTAACTCTATCATAGGGACTTAGAGACTATGACTAATTCCTCTGGCAGCTCTGAGGCGATAGTCTGGCCACTGCCTTCCTGTGCAATTCTGCTTGAAAAAGATTCTTGCTTATAGCAAACTTTGGGCTTTCTCCCCATGACTTGGATTGTCTCTGGTAGATTTTCTACTGGGTCAATCAGCGAACACAAGGACAAGTGTGTGAATAATGATTTGAACTTTCTGTGCTGTCTTAGAATTGTAGTCTGCCGGTAGTTTTAGCAATGGCAACAGAAGAAGTGAACAAAGTCATTCAGTCCTTATTGGCCACTTTAACAACATCTGAATTAACATTACTAGCAGCCGTCTAGTTTGGATCGGCACTTGTCTCTTCACAGTGGAGGACAACTGTTACAGCGCAGTCAATTTCCAATAAGCTTCTTTGCGTCGAACTGGGTCATTACATACGACATGGGTAAACGTTAGCAATTGGGTGAAGCAAGTAGCACAGAACAAGGAAATGGATTTTACCATCTATTGCGGTGTAACAGTGACAGATTCAATCCCAGATGCATTCTTGGCCCGTTTCTAAAACTCAGAGGGTCAATGAGATACTCCAGCATTAAGTATTTTGTAGAGGTTTAATTTGAGAGTTTGGGACCTGCCCTGTCCTGAGCAAGCAGTGAGTGGAGGTGTGACCCATCTCACTTCCTGTTCTGTCGTACGCCGTCGCCCACAGTCAGAGCAGAGGGGAACCATTCCACTCCCTGCTTACATTACAAAAAAATCGTATATTTGTAAAGCTGAGTAACACTAAACACAAAGTTCATGAGTGAGATGGTTTTATACAAATTTACACAAAAAATGTCAAAATTTGCAGATCCATAAAAATAGAACCCCTGAAAACTTTTTTCTTACTGGTAATGAGTTTATCAGTAAAAAGAGTTGATTTTAGGGTTAGTTAAATTTTAAATATCAGTGAGAGAGTTTACTATTAACTCATAAGAGAAACATAACTTTCTTTATGGTTTTTAAATATATATTTGTATAAATATATTGTACCAAAAGAAAACTGCAGGAATGTTGGCTGTTCATTTCAGCCGATAACAGATGAGTGGACTAATATGTTCTGGTTTATTTGTTCCTTTACCTTTTTGAACTTTTGTACATTTCGTTATTTTGTTACTTTTTAGGGTTCTGCTAGAAGATATCAGTTTGTACCCACCTTAAGGACATTTTGTCAATTCGCCATATTGCAGCACAGTTGTTCTGTTTTATTCATTTGAGTTTTGAGCTTCTGTCTGTGAAGTATTTGGAAATGTTAGCAGTTAAATCTCAGTTAGAAAACAGTCTACATTCTCAGACTGCTGTTTGAAATTGCAAACTTTAATTGTGCTAACAGATGACATGAGACACTAAAACTGTGTAAAATGCCAACTGTGTAACCATTTTGTCTTTGTTTCAAACAATTAACTCTAATTTTCTACTGACTGTGCTCTCAAAGTGGTGTGACTCACATCTAACATAAATAATAAGTGACCATTTACATCAGGAAGGATTAAAAAGAAAATATTTACATCCTGTTAATTCTTAAAATAAAATTTTAACAGGCTACAACTAGTATGTGCAAGTGAAAGAAAATCAGAAATCAAAAAATTTCCAGAGCTTTTCATATTTGCTTTACAAAACCTTATTTTGCCCAAATTTATGAGAAATACTTTTAAAAGGGATTTATAAATATAAAATATTTAAAGCCTCTTCCAATATTTACTATTCAGGAAGCAATTAAAATTTCTGCTCTTCAACTAAGTAATTCCTAACTTCCCATAACTAAAATAAGATTCTAACAACTTAAACGGCTTTTCCTAAACACACAAATACAAAAAACTCTCACTGTCTCTTCTCCTTATCATCTTTACCTCTTCTTGCAGTTTTCATTGCAGACAATTCTCTAATCAGTGTTAATTAGACTTGACTTAAAGTGAACCACTTTCGCTGAGAAAACAACTAACTTGGGAAATTGAGCTTCAGCTGAGCCACTTAATACGTCCTGAGCTTCCCTGTGACTGCTGATCAGAGCTGAGAGGCTTTCCAACACTCCACCGCTTGTATAATTGGCTGACGCTTGAGTTGCAGTTAAGAGTGCCATCACTGTCAGTAACTCAAAGCCCACATCTTGCACCCTCACCCCTGCCTGTTGCCATAACAACTAATGCAGAGGCAATGTTAGAAAAATCAATTGGGGATGCTCGTGTTTTTGTGTACGTGGTGGCTTCGCCTGATTCAATTTGTTGCTTTTGAATGTGAAATGTTTACGGTTTGGTCACACTTGAACTTGACGATGCTGTAAAGCAGTGGAGAATTTTCACTTCATCTTTTGCCAACTTCACATCCAACATGTTGCAGATATGGATTTTTCTCACAATACACTGAGGCACTTGTAACCAGCTTAAAACCATGGCTACACTTTGTGCTTGCTTTTGGAAAGTATATATTATCTTGGTGTTATTTTCATTCATTATCATTCGAGGTGACCCTAAAGTATCCCCCAACTGAAATCCCAGGTGACAGCTTGTACTGGAAGAAGAGGAGTGAAGCGCAGAAGGATTTAATAAAGGAAGTGAAAAAAGCAGCTGTCTAGGAGAATGTAGCAAACACAGAGGGATAGGAGTGCCAAAGAGAATGAAGAGCCGATAGGGGATCCATCCAAAAGAATGACAGAGTCTGCATTAAAGAGAAGGTGGCTGAGGACAGAGTGAGCAGCGGCATGAATCCAAAAAGAATAAGCCTGAGAATGTAGCAGCACCACAGATGACATTGGCAGGTCAAATAACTGATATTGAACTGGAAGAGCTGGAGGCAACTTGCAAAGGACTCATAGTTGTAGGAAATAAGAGACCAATTTTGTTGTGAATTTATTGGATTTTCATTTAAAAATTATAGAGCTTTTTTTCCTGTTTCCACTGTTTGTTTATTTTCCCTTGTAGAAGTGCTTTTCAGCTCAGAGTTTAGAGTTGTATCATGTCGAATTCTTTTTTGTGAACAAAATGTTTGTCAAAAATAAAAATAAGCACCACTTTCAAAGAGGCCAAAGGCTCCAAATGAAGGAAATTCCTTTCAAAATCAAAAGTGGTATTTTTAGTCAGTCTATTTATTTTCTACCATTTCATACTCACCCTGTTGATCAACTCCCCCACCATGCCGGTCCAGCTGCCATTAGGTTCAGGTGCTCCATATAACCCATCATCTACCAGCTTAATTTTGAAGGAGAACTTCAGGATGTCTGCCAGCTCCCTCAGCATGTCCACACAAAAACCTTCGTACTGATCATTTCCTTTGAAGTCCTGATAATTGGACTTTCGCATTACATATGGGTTTTCCTATCAGACCAAGAACAAAAACTGTTGGTTGAAACATATTAAAAGGAAGAGAAACACAAGCATGCAACATTGCATGCTAGCTGATGCACATTATGTGTGTTTAATAACACATTACCAGTATAGTGGTGACAATTAAGGACTTGTTAGCTAGTGTTTCTGAGGCATTGAGGTCCAAGGAAGTTGAGTTCATTGCCAATGTGTTGTTGGAATACCAAGTGCCAATCTGTGGGGAAGAAAGAGGAATTAAGCACAACCTTAACTAAAAAAAAAAATAATCCACAAAAATGGAAATGCAGAAATGCTAACTTTTTTGAATTGGAGACCTCACTTTATTTCAATGATCCAATATCCCTTACAGATATTTTATTACATTAAAACTCCTGTACAGCTCTTCCATCCTTGAGTTATTGCATTTTTACTGTTAATCATATTTGCAAGTTCATGCAACTGTGTGAGGACAAAAGTGACAGTTTAAATGACTGAAAGACAATTCCTGTGAAAATATAAAATTTGCTTTGGAACATTTCTAAAAAAGATTTGTAGCTATAAACGGTTCTTCACGTTACAGGCTGGCGGAGTATGGCAGTACCGTTAGAGCGGTCCAACTTTCAGGTTGTAAGCCCATGCTTTACAACATTGGTTTCCAAGTCCTAGTCCTATTCTGCAACTTTTTGAAGTACCTCAGCTCTAATACACCAAAATCAAATGGCTGAATTCCCCTTCCAGCATGTCATTTAGCTCCGCAGAGGGATGGTAACAAGCCATTCATTAGATTCACGATTGTTGAAGTAGGGATGCAGGATACTACTTAGGCGCAGCTTCTTTACAAGATTAAAAACAGACCCCATTAAACTAAAATCTAATAAAAATAATATCAGAAAAATTAAAAGTGACAGGTTAATAAAAACTAAATACAATTGCAAGATCATATAGGTAAAATGATAAGATGAAGAATATGGTGCGTATGCAAAACACAGTAAAAGGAATGCTACTTCATTAAATCACAACTATTCTATATATAAAAGTCCATAGAGAACATACAATTATGTTATGCCATAGTAAGTATGATTCATTAGAACAATTAATCATACTTAATATAATTAATTGTTCTAATTTATTAAAAAGTCTGACAACCTTTTTAATAAATCAGACTTGCCTTGGTTAGGTTAAATAGGTAAACTCTCAATAATTTGGGCTGGAAGCTTCTGTGTTGCACAATTTGTTAAGTAGAATGAAGAATCATTGTTTTTGAGTGTCATTTTGAAGAAGAATAAGAAGTTGACCCCAACTCAAAAGCCTTCATTTTATTACTTGATTTACTTTCTAGTAAATCAAGTAAATCAAGTGGTCAGTAGATTTGATCATAGTTGATTGCATCTGATTAGTCTAAAGATGTTGAGTGTAATTTCCACTCAGGGTTAATCAGGTCAGCTCAATACATTGTAAAAATTAAGATTGGAAAAAAAGGAAGGAGCTCATTACTTCAAAGAGACATTTAACAGTAACTCACAGCAATCAGCCACTTAGCTTTCAGATTGTTTTAATATTATATTTCCAGTAAAGGGTGTTAGGAAAAATGTTGAAAGGTCAAAAAAAAAAAATCAGTAAAAAGAACAAACAGTCTTTACCAGGTATGGACAGAAACCTTTATATGTGTTCAAAGTATCAATAACCACCACCTGTAAACCTTTCACCACTCAACAAGTTAAAGATCATGGACCACAGATAAGACCCACATTCACCAACTGATCTTTCCTCTTTAAATAATTATTTTAGGGTAGTAAGTCCATCGTAGTCTGTTCACACAAACTACATGGATAGATGAATGAATTAATGTATGAAAGAGCTCCTTAATAAACCTCTTAGGTCTTTGGACATCTGATCTGGGATTCTTGTATGAGTGATAATCTTAGTTTCAGTAGGGAGATTTATTATTTATTACTCCGTTAGTAAATAAAGGAGTAAAGATAAACTGAGTAAAGATAATATCAGATTCATGTATTTAATGGCTAAGCGCTCCACTTTGTTTTTTTTCCTCTTACTTCTTTATGGCCTGCAGGGTGTTTCTCCAAGATCTTCAGGGTGTAGTTGGTCCTCTGTCCTTTACTGTTGAACTCAATGTGGCCTGTCAGACCGTCATATTCTACCTGATAAAATGAGAGATCACACAAAAACAAAGATAAATGAGTGTTCAACAGCCTAATTTGTCAGTTTCTGCTTATAAAAACAGTTGACAAACAGGTTGATATTAATCATTGAAAAAAGTAAACGCTGGTTTGCAAATGTTTGAAACTATTTAAATCAGATCAATAGCTGTCATTTTTTTCCCAAATATGACCTATGAGTAGGGCTGTGTTAAACCAAAACAACAAATACATTCTCCACAAAAAAAGATCCTGCAATAAAAGCTCAAGCAATTTTACCTTAACCCAACAACCCCCCGTTCACAAAAACTGTACCTGCTGTTACCATCTTAGTAAATACTTCTTTTTGAGAGTTTTTCATATATTTATTTATTAATTTAAAAAGCAATAGGTAGGTCTGAAATGGTGAAAGTTTCAACACACTTTATTTCGTACAGTCTGTGAGATCACTATGAACGATAAAGAAAATAATCAGAGTAACCTTCCTACTCTTTGTCCTTGTCTCTTAGTATGGTTTTGATAATGATTTTTAATGGACCTTTGAAATATTTATGTGCAAATAAACAGATTGAAATAGACTTTGAATTGAACCAGTTGTTCCAGTACCACACTATTTTACCAGTTGTCATGACCTAACGCCATAATAGGAATTGAAATGTGGAAAAGCAACAAATAATTCATGAAACTGGATCAATTGATTTGAATTTATATCCGTTTCATCTGACACAAAATGTGTTGATTCATATGTTATTGAATGAAAAAACACAGAAACGTAATCACAAACTCCAAAACAAACGCATATTGGAAACGGAAACTGAGAAAACTGACAGTACATCAGATCAGTGACAGAGCTGCTGGAATACGTGCTTGCAGTAATGTGCAAATAAGTGTGAGACTTGTGTGATACGTGTCCAGCCGAGCATGCATTTTGTTCCTGAGTTTATGTGAGTTATGCGTTATGGAGTACACATTCAATATGAATGGGTGTGTGTGTGTGCATGACTCAAGATGAATTACATCCCAAAAAAAGTGGAGCGAGAAAGACAGAGAGAGGGAGAGAGGTCCCCGGTTGCTGCCAAACACAGGGCAGAGAAGATGAAGTGATGCACTGTGAGCTACAAAAACAATATGGAGGGAGAAGCATCATCAGTGGATGGAAAAAACAAGAACTGGCAGACAGATACAAACAAGGAAATAGGACGATGAGAGTAAATCAAATGAATATTAAAAAGCAAAGATACACATATAACAGTATGACAATCTAAAAAGTTCTTTATATATACTGAATCGACACATTTATTTTGCTCTTAGTCATGTTGAAAACAAGCACGTAATGCAAACTATTTTACAATACTAAGATTTGTAGACATGCAACTGAAATGCAACTTAATAGTTCCTGTTAGAAAAGAGAACGACTACAAAGACAGTGGAAAATGCAAAAATGAGTAACAGACATCAAAGCACATAGAAAATTCACAAGGCATCATTAAACTAATACAAGCATATGTAAAATAATTAGATAATGTTGTATCTATCAGACATCTTTAACATTACGCCTCTGAATGAAGGGAAAATGACAGCTAATGGGTAGCTAATCAAAGTCTAATGTAAATTTATGAGTAGGATAAAATATCATGTGAATCATGTAAAATGATTTAAATACAGTTTAAAAGTGTTTCTTGACAATAAGTACAACTAATACCATAGTCTGGTTTTGCACAGCAGGATCCTCAACATGTAATTTCAATGTGCAAAACCATGTCCCAAAAGAATGAAGCGTCTCTACAAAGTCAACACTTTGCTACTTCAATTTTTTTTATTAGCTCTAAACAATAATCTACAATGCTAAAATATATTTTAAGACATTATGGCAAAATAAATGAGCTTTTTTGCATTTAGCAACTATGTGAAATTTCCACATTTCATTAGAAAGCAATGCTACATCACTAATGATATTTTATCTCATTTAAATATACATCCAATGGAAACTGTTAAACCAACTAACACATGAAAATGCTTTGATTTTTACCATACCAGCTCTGGATGTAAATTTAGTGTTCTGGTCCTACTTGATGTTGTGCTATCCCTTAAAATCCCAATAATGTGAGCTGAAAGGTGTAGCTCTATTTGGCCAAAATGTGAAAAGTTCAAGGCATGTGAATCCTTTTACAAGGCATTGCATCTACTCATAAAATCATTGAAATTAAAAAAAATTACCCTAGAAATTACTTTGTTTTGCATTCAGCTACAGGGTTTGTTTACATTTCCAGATTTATTTTCCAGTTTTTGTTTACAGTATTTTATTTTAGTTTGTCTTAGTACTTTTTCTGACAGATGCATGTGGTTGCTGAAGTTCTATGTTTCCTCGGTTCATGCATATGAACTATGAGTATGTGAAGTAAATGTGCGTGTATGTTTACCATGCGTAGGTAGTTCATGAGGCTGGTCCCATGTTGCCAGATGAGGGGGGAGGTGCAGCTCAGTGGCTTCACGCCAATCTCCTGACTGCGGTTCAGCTCCCGCACGGCGCCCACCACCACGTGAACAGCATCAAACATCAGGGCGGATGACAGCTAGGCATGAAATAAATGAATAAGTAAGCATTTTCCCTTCCATCTATTTTGCTCAAAAAGGTGCTATGAAGTTGCAGTCACAACAGACCTTTCTTTCTTGCTATCATTTTAATAACTGAATTCTGCAGAAGGTATTCCGAGAAGTCCCTGCTCAAAGTTACAAAGCCATAATGAATTTTACAAACAGTTAAATATAAATCTAAGGGTTTGTTAATTTTTTGAAAAGTGTATGAAAAGCCCATTGGCTGATGATGTTCTTACTAATAAATTAAAATATATTATTGCTGCATCTCTGTTGACTGTGCATGAATACATTTGAAAACGAAAAAAATTTTATGTTGTCTACAATATCCCAGTCTACCATCAGTAGAGCTTTGATGACAAAAATAAATACAAATATATACAAGTTATGAGTAAGAAGTTCATACAGAATGTTGTAAAGTTGCTGCACACGATATACAAATACACAGTTTCATAGAATCCTCCTATGAAACTGCTTAACATCAACAACATTTTATTTAACTGCACAACCAATAACTTCCAGTTAAGGTTTTAAAGTCTTCAAAATAAGAAGGGAAGAAATGGACCAGAGACCTGCCCAATATCCCGTGGCACTTATTGTGATGATGATAAAAGCATTGAGAAAAATATATATTGCAAAATTCCTTGCTGTCTTATTTAGCTATAAATCTTTTCACTATATTTGGAGATAAAAAAAACAAACCAGTTTCCAATAAGCTACTTTACTGCACTGTGTGCATTAAGTAAGTCACCAGTGCTCCAAAAAATGCAAGTAAATGTAGTGTTTCCTATGCTTTCATGAAAGTAGTAATGGAGAGAAAGACTTTGAAGTGTAAAAATAATCCCAACCATACTCAAGAGAAGTTCAGTGGTACTATCACATTATGACACTATATTTTTTTTTCTTCCAAAAGATGGTAAATGATGCCACATCACTTGCATGAAGAAAAACTTGTGACACTGAAAATTGTTCGAAAGAAAAAAAAAAAAAAAAAACATATCATGATGCAGACAGCAATTACTTTAAAGTCACTTTATGGTGCATTCATACTTGATTACATTCTGTTTAATCATCCACTCAACCGGATAACTTGTGTAATGTACAATCCGTCATCTATCCTGGTTCAGTGGGGTCTGCCCGGGCTTCCTGTGGAATTCTGCGCAGGAAGCCCACATGTTTTCTGGCTGTACTGATTGTGCACACTTACAGGGCAAAGTCACCACACTGTCTGTGTGCATTTTTGTCATGCAGATGACAAAGTAGCACATCAGCCTCCCTCCACTGAGGCTGTAGCAAGAGATGCATTTTTCTTAATGGAATGCTGTATTTTGTATTTTTAATTAAGGCACCATTGGAAAAATACAGATGTGTGCAGGCAGGCTGCATTCATGGGAAAAGCAAAAGTATGTTGAACCCATTCGAGGATAAGATGGAGACAGAAAAACCAGTCCATAAATTAGGCGATATATAAAGAAGTGGAATGACAAGCAAAAAAGTAAGTAGAAAAAGAGGCTTGAAATGACCACAAAAGCCAAAAAAAAAACCCAGCTGGAATCTGTCAGTATTCGGAATATCCTTCCCCCTATCAGTACAAATTCATATTAGCAGGCCTAGTACTAACTTAAACCTGTAATAATGTTTCTTATTACCAAGGTAAAGCGCTACATGATAGGAAGTCTCGCAAGACCTTTGCAAACTAGTTGTTGCAAAACCCTCTGATATGGATACATACATTTCTGAATTCAAAACAGAGCATTTCCAGGAAAACAGTAAACTGTGTACTCAACTGTAATGGCCTTAATGCACAATAACTGTGAAGACTCATCTATTGAAAAAACAGAACATTGGAGCACATCTAAAATTGGTTACAAAGCATTTGGTCAAGCCAATTAAACACATTAATTCATTATTATGTCTGATGAAGCTAAAATCAATGGCATTCTACAGCCCGTGTTTTGAGGAGGGAAGACACTGAAAAACACCAAGCCACATACGGAGGTGAAAACATCATAAGGTGAGGCTGTTTTTCAACAGATGGTACCGACACACTTCATATAACTGAGACATTCTTTGGATCTGGATTGGTGGATTTTTCAGCAAGACCTTGAGTCCAGCTACTCCAGCAAGGGAACTCTAAACTAGCTTTGGAGAAAGAAAAAAAGACGTTTGAATGACTCAGTCAATCACCCAAAGTAACGCCAATTAATAACCAATATAAAGAGCTGAAGTTCATAGATGCGGCTCCCAAAACCTTTGAGGTTCTGAGGCAGTCTGAATAGATCGAAATTACTTCTGGGTGATGCAAGCAACTAGTCGGGATATTGTTGAGGAAGTAAAATATTGACTTAATCAATACTTAGTTTCTCTTCTTTTACAGCAAACAGCAAAGATGGGCAGGCAGTTGAAGCTTGAAGTATGTGAAAAAAAATCTGACTGTCAGTCAGAAAGCAATACTGAAGTCAACAAGCCTTTTACCATAGAACAACATAAAGAAGTGGCAACAAAGAGAAGAGC
Organism: Girardinus metallicus; assembly: GCA_903067095.1. Lineage (NCBI taxonomy): Eukaryota > Metazoa > Chordata > Actinopteri > Cyprinodontiformes > Poeciliidae > Girardinus > Girardinus metallicus. The sequence continues at coordinate 32,482 of CAEGAE010019917.1, read as the reverse complement.
ATTCACAAAATAGCTCAGAAGTTGTTCGAGGTGGGCTTCAAAACAAAACAAAGAAAATCTATGTATTGGCAGCTCCAAAAATCACAGACAAAATAGCAAAGATGGTTCAGCACAGAGACAAGAAAAACTTCAAACACAAAAGGGAAGCAGACGAGTGAGGCAGAAAAGAAGGTAAAAGGATGGTAATAAGATTGGACAAAAATGGATACAACTTTGTTGTGTCTTTCTTTTCTTGTATTTGGTTTAAGGTATAGCAATAACATACATATTGATTGATTATAGTTGTAAAGCTGTTTACTCAGTCATTTTGGAGCACAAATAACTACTTAAGTTTAAAAGGGGAAGAAACTGCTGGCTGTAGTGCTCTAGATCTCTGTTTCTCATTTGCTGAATTTTATCTATAGAGCCAAATGATTAGTGGCAATGTCACTGTTGTGAAGCTTTGGCTGAATTTGTGCAGAAAATAAGGAAAAGTTATGCACACCTGCTATCAGTTGCATTCAACTCATGGGACTGAACGATTCTATCAGAGTCTGTTTGGTCAGTTGTCTTTCAGACTGACAGTCTTGGAGAATCAGATAAATTGCAGAGAGGCAGAGCTGTACAATCTGTGAAAGCTTGATAAAAAAAAAGACAGATGCTTGCAGATAGGGGTTTTTGGCAAGGTAATAGATTTAGAGCTTAATGACATCAGCTAAGAATGGTTTGAAATGAGAGACAGATAGATAAGGGAACAAAAGAACGGGGAGAAAAAATAATTGGCAGCTCTCATCGGTTTTTGTCTGGAACCACAGCTGCTGCTACAAGCTCACATGTGCCACTTTGCAGTGAGTTTACTCATCATATATCAGTCTCAAACTTTTAGAACATGCCCTTTCTGCTTGTCAGCATGGTATAAACATTCCTAATTAGCATTCAAGCAGACTTCAGTGTGTTGCTTATTATAACATAAACATTGTGTGTGAGATTTGTAGGACAAGATAGACTGGACGATGAAACAGAAGATCCAGTTTATGAAATCAAATCGGTATATGAGACAAACTGTCCTCTTAATTATTTTGACTTTTTTATAAGATGGACAAAGGTCATAATACAGTATGTGCTTTGTCTCATTTTTTCCATATTTTTAACAGTCAACATAAACCAGGTCAAATGTCTGTCAAGAAGTTAAAATCGACTGACGTGCATAAACATAAGAATAAAACATCCAGAAGTACAGCACAGTTATAATGTTGATGAAAGAGTTTCTATGTAGATGAGACATATTTTTATTTGAAGCCTTGTAACTTTCTACCTTATATTGTTATATTATTATATATATCTGTAAGGTTATTAATGTTAAAGAAAAAAGGGAAATAGAGCACAAACATGGTTAGCTGTGAATGTTTAGATCAGAATCAGGTTGCTTCAACAAGAAAAATAAAAAAGCTTGTTTTTAGAATTTATATATGTTGAACAGCTGCAGCGTGAAATTCTCAAATATATATAATTGTACTTGAATTAAAATAAAGATTAATATAATAACTTGCATTAATTTCAGGAGGACAGATATAACAGCAGACCATTAGGGACTATTTAAATTGTTTCAGCTTGATCAGTCTTTGATCATATTAAGTGCTACCATGTTCATCTTTGGTCTGCATACAGCTGGAGGGTGAAGAATTTTCTGTGAATTTCTCTCACCGCAGGTCCTGGGTATGGATTGATGTTGCACCCTTCTTTCCACGACAAGTTCAGGCTCCTGATGAAATCCAGGTAGAAAGGATGGGAAATGTTCAACATGGAGAAACCAACGATGTTGGACTGATCACCCACCACATCATCTAGCTGGAGCAGAGGGAAATCCTTAAGGCCAGATGAAAAAGAAAGGGAGAAAGAAAAACTGTTTGTCTGCAATTTATTAAAAAATATACAACTTGACATGTCAAAGCATTGAGCATTCCAGATAGCAGAAAAGATTAAACTTAAAATAATTTTCAGATCAGACATGAAAAAATTAAAATATGGAAATCAATGAAAGACCAGGATTGGATTTTTTGAAGGCTACACTGCTTTGGATTCCGTTTTAAAACTCTGAGTTGGCTCATAATGTAAAAGTAAAAGAGAGATGGACATCAAAAGCTGGGAAATTTCAAAGAAATTCAAATAGTCCTTGAAGGCAAGTTGATGTCACGCTGAGCTCTGCTGCTGAAACAAACCAGAATCAAAATGTTTGTTTTGCCCTCAAAGGGTTTGAGTTACGCAACACATGCTGACACTGAAATATTTAGCCAGAGTTGTAGGGAGTAAAGAATGTAGGCGAGTGAACCAAACACTTCTCCTGCTGATTTGTCACCTGATGACAACATCAGGTGACACAAGCTGTCAGCACAATTGTATTACACTGAAATAAACTAACCCTGCTGTTTGATTTTTTTTTTAAAGTTAGACCAAATAGGAGAAAATTAATTCTTTCAACTTATTCATTTCATTTCTTGCCCAGAAAACAATAACCAACAGTGGTTCTCTTACATCTAACTTAACAGTTAGAAACATAATTACAACATAGGCATTTCTAAACTACTCTAATTAAATTACTTTGGCATTGCTAGGTCTCAAATCGTGCCAAATCTAAAAGCAGCAGATGGCATGTCAGCATATGCCACTTCTGGTTTGGTGGCATATGCTGATTCTACAGCAATGTGTGCCTGCCATTAGATGGTATGCTGCTGATTTGGATCACTTTAAGTCAGCGGGTGATGCTGCATCTTGCTGTTAGTTCGCACATTTATTGATAATTCTGCCATGCTTTTATACTTCTTTCAAAAGAATTATACATCTAAACGTACACAAATAGATGATCTAAAATTCAATGTGATTCTATAAGGGCAGGCCAAGTTTCCCAAATGTTTTATATGAAGACTTTAATCATACTTTTACATTTGTGTTTTTTTATAAAGCAGGTATGAATCTGCATACAAATGCTAAAGATCTCAGCTCAAGCCCTCAGCAACAGTTTCACTCCAGATAAGCAACTATACTGATGAATACTGAAAGATCTGTGCAACTTTAGCTTTTGAAAATGATTATTTTACAATCTGGCTCGTATCATACATTGAGTAGAATTAACAACAACAGACACAATCTCAAAGGCCAGCCAACTAATTGTGTCATTTATGTAAATAAGATTTGAACTATGTCACCACTGTTCAGACATTTGATTTTTGGGCGTGTACAAATCACCCTTATGAAACTCAAAGCTCATTTTTTTGGCTAAATTTGGCTAAATGTACAAACATCTGGTCAGCAGTTGTTAGTATGAGCTAGTGTTCAACATCTAGACTGCCACTATCAGCTTTATCTGCTCTCTGGATTGTTTTGGCATAAAATGTCTAATCAGGAAAAAACAGATATAAAATACTTCAATTCATGAATTAATTTATTATGGGGATGCAGAGATTTTGAAGCTTTCTTTGCTGATCAGTACAAATATTTTATATTTTTTTTACATTTATTCACTAAAATATCTCCGTCTTTCCCTTATCTGTTGTATTTCCATTGTTTCTTGCGGCTGAGAAACTGTTGCTGTCATTGTTGCCGTTGCTCTTGCCGGATGCCAAATCAATTTCAGCAGCAGCCAGGCCGGCTGTCAGACTGTCGCCCTGCCAGCTCTGACAAAGAGCAGTTGGCTGGCCGGGTTGCAGGGACCAGGCCAACACTGCTGAGGGAGAAAGCACTGCGACAGCATTCCAGAAGGACACCAGTGATGCATTGACTGCAGCATGCTTCACGCTAGATGTTCATTTAGAAGGAAGCTGGTCTTTAAGCTAGTCTATGCTGGTAACTAATGAGTTCAACTGTTTAAACATGTGAGGTCTTAAAAGCAGAGAGTAATGCTCAAGAGGCAATGACCTTCACAAGTCCTTAGGAATTTGATGGGTAAATTAATAATGGTAATAACTTTCTGATTATTTTACTTTGATATGCACACTTCTATGTTTTAAGTTCACCTCGACGCATTTATGTTATTAATGCATTTAGGTAGTAAGATTTTCCTATGTTGATCAGTCACTAGCTGCTGTGTGAGAAGTTCATCTGTAACCATTTTAGTGGCAGAATAAAATGTATTTAGGTTGTCACGTTTGTATGATTACATTTATTTATAATTTGCGATGGTACAGGTGGCACCTTTTCCATTGTGCTCTCTTTTCTATTTATGTGTGTATGTGTAGAAACTATTTTGTTTGCAGGACTGTTCATGCGGAGAAGGAGATAACTGCCCTCTTCCCCGAAGAGGAAGAGGCCAAGCTGTCCCGAAGAACTTCTTCTTAGTTAAGATAACTATGTGTTGGTGTAGCTGTGAACTTATCTGTCAGACATGGAGCCATTTTCTCCCCCTCCCTTTAGGGCTGCATGTCTCATGTAACCAGGGCGTTCCTTAAACTTAATAAAACTGCAGGGTTCGCAGAGAAAACTTCAGAGCATAGGTAGAAATCTGTAACTGAGTTTCTCTGTGTTCTCCCTGCAGGTATGAAACTGATTTCTTGACTCTTGTTGTCCTTGTGTCTTTGTGAATGTTTTAGGTGCTTAGACCTAACAATAGTCTGGTCATTTTGTCTCATTTCTGATTTTAAAAAAATGAAAGATCTCAAATCTCGATCCATTTTCCCAGAACTGAAAGTTTTAGTTTTCAGTTCATTCTTGTCTGTCTGAGGTTCCTTGATTTAGAAAAGTAAAATGTCCCAAAGATTAAACCTTCCCAGTGAAGAAAAGGCGGCTGTGTGTTAGATGTACATCGTTTGTTCTTCACATGAACTCCTGGACAAGAAAAAGGCTGAGTCAGGATTTTCCCACCACCGTTTTGTCTTAACTCTTGAATTTCAGTTTACTTCTCACTCCTTCTGTGGGAGATTAGCTTTATGAGCTGAAAAACAGCCACACGACAGATGTTCACAGACACTAAAAAACTTTGTGATTTTAATTAGTTTTACTACATCACAAGAACAAATTTATGATTCAGTAAGTCGTAATAAAGACAGCAGAGTAGCTGCTTAAAACAAGAACCTCTGGCATCGTTTAGGTGACTTGCTGTGAGGTAGCTGGTGAATAAATGAATGCAAATTTAATACAAATTCATAATTTCACTGGTCAACAAATCTTGTTTGTCAAATTAATCTTTTGAGAATATTTAACCAGGTATTAAGCTTTTCATGAAAACCCACATTTCTGTATTAAATGTGTTTTTCCGACATAATATTCTAACCTGAACTGTGTTTACATCATCAAAAAGCAGAAAATCATCAAAACGAACAGAAATAAAAGCTTGACATCAGTTTGGAATTAATCAATATAGTGGAGCTTCTGAAATAAATGCACCAATTTGTAATATTCTAATTTTTTTAAAATTACTACATAAAAACACACTTTGTTACTTTATCTTGGAAAAAGGATTGGTCTGGGTTTCCAAATAATCATATTTTATGTTATAATTTTGCTTTCACTGTCCAGCATGTCATTAAGTTTGGTTTATATATTTAGTTACTCTACATGCTTCAGTCACCTGTCACTTTGCTGCCATTACACCTGAATTTCACCACTGTGACAAAAGACTTTTCTAGTTTATCCCACTTCCATGATTTTAGGTGAGTAGAATAAACTCATTTTCCTCAGTTACTGTAACGATTTCATCTTGTGAACTTTTGAACATGAAAAAGTTTTTTCTTGACTGAAGGATGAGGGTTTCCAAAGCCTCCATGGCAGGATCCTTGGCCGTTTCCTGTGTGGATACAGCCAAGTCTGAATTATTCACAACCGACACAGAATTATTCTACTGAGGATTTGGACAAAAAACATGGACATCTCTCAAAACAGAATGTGTAAAATTATCAAACAATAAATGACAGATTTACAGCCATTTATTGACTTTTCTGCAATGATGCATTAAAATAACTTTTATATTCAAAAACTTTATCATCATCATCTTCTCTCTATCAAAGATGCAAACGCTGGTATTTTCTAATACATCATATGTGAGAAATGACTGTAAATCCTAAAATCTGTTTCACAACAACAGATCCTGTAATACTAATCACCCAAAGACGCATTTCAGGCTTCAACCGTTACAGTAGCAACATTTTTCAGTGCAGCAACATATGGCAGGCCTTCCAGACATCCTTCGCTTGCACATGTGGCAACAAACAGTGTTATTGAGCCAAGTGAAGTACAGCTGCACTTAGTTCTGTTTTCGATTAACTAGGAGAACAACATGTGCCACGTTGAGTAAAATCCACTTTCCTTTACTTTATCCATCAGGCTGTTATGGAAAAGTGCAATAAAACAAGCAGGAGTACTAAATTAGACATTTCATTATTGACTACTTCAAAACGTCAGGAAAAACCAATCATATCAAAGCTCACCGATGTCAGGATCTTTATTCATTTTGCTCTCAGGCATCTTTAATAAGCTACAGTGCCTTAGCTGGATGGTGTTCAGTAAGAAACTTCAATGGTTAAAATCTGTGTTGTGATTTTGACTACTTGCCTGTACAACGTTCTTAGAGGAGATGCTCGTCTCTGCTGTCTGTCCTGCCCAGAGACCATGAAGTTCAGGTGTAGAAAAACTCAGATAGATCAATCTATGAGTTTGGATGGTTCCAACATGAAATTTACGTTCCGGTCAACTTTTAGTCCCACATTTCTTCCGTTTAACAGGATCGGAGCGACAGTATGCAGTCTCCCATCTAATCATTTGTGCAGCAAGCTAAAGATTAGGGTGATGGTACAGAAGGCCTTCCAGTGTCAAACAGCTGGAGCTCCTCAAGACAAACCACTAAACACAAAAAATGCAAAAAGCTCTTCAGGAATTGTAAGAGTTTGATGTTATGGTGATCAAGGTTTCCACTGACTGTTCAGAGTAGGAATCAGTTATTTGTCTCAGAATCTCCCAGACGTAAAGAACCATTTGGGTTTTACCTGCATGAAATGTTGACTTCAGGTTGTCATCAGCTGCAGTTTCTGAACGCTACGTGTTCGATCTTCTACGTTCAGCCAGCTTTTCTTTTCTAATTACGGAGGCTTACTTTGAATATGAAACAGAGTTGATTGATTCTGTGGATTAATGTAAAATTATTCTGACTAATTTGTTTATTTCAAATCATTAATGTAATAATTTCTTGCCGGGAGGCTGATTACTAGTCGGGCACCTGTCCTAGTAATAAGCCTGAGCTGTAATATCGGCTCAGAGAGGATGCTGCACGCTGAGCATTCAAAGTCACTTCTTAATAACAATTCTAATTGACTCTGATTATTCCCCCAACATAATAGCTATACAGTTTAACAAAAACAGAAAACAGTCATTCAACCAGTGAATATATTAATTTCAGGGTGCATCTGACTTTCAAGGGTTTTAATTTGAAATAATCAAAACAACTAAAGTAGCTTTTAATTGTGTGTGGTGAATTAGTGGCAGCGTTTCAAACTATCTGCATGTTTAAAGCTGCAGAGGGTTTTAGTCCCGTCTCAGTGCAACACTCTGCAGCCCCTCACTAACCTATTTTAAACACATTACATTTGCAGGTTAAACTGTGTTTCAAAGTGTTAAGGAAGCATAAATTAAACATCACTGATACACAAAGATGGCACAATATCCTGGGATTCACAGGGTTTTTCCCCCCAAGTTTCAATTTGAATTGAAGCAAAGCGATTTATTTTTCAGATTAACACAAGGTCTGATACAAATAAAGACATGTTGTAGTTTCATAGCTTTTTGTTTTAATGGTCAGCAAAGCCTCCTGCTGGTAGTTGTGAAAGGCGATTCTGGTGGATTGGGTGATATGTTAGCATTGCTGAGACAGAATTTTAATGAACTGAACAGAGACAGAAGGCGAGGACGAGGGAGTTCTGGCAGCAGACGAGTGATATTTACCTCCAGGTTAAACTGAGGTAGAAACGACCGAGGAGGATTACTGGCTGCCAGACGTTTGTGTGTGTGGTCGGACAGGAGGTTGATGAGGGTCTAAAGGTCGGTGTAAAAGTCTGGCCTTCATTTTGAATGATGCAGCTGGCATTTACACCGAGAGCCTCAAACGCACAACACAATTAGAGACGCTGCGTTTCTGCAGCCTGGGAGGTAAACAGTGAATGGCAACAGCAGCGACAAAAGAGAACATGATACATGAATCCATAGGTCAAACTGAACTTTTACTTTGAAAATCACCAGGTTAGGTAGTTGCTTCCTCCTGAGGTAGTTTGTTGAGCATCTGATGGTTTGTCATATGTGTAAGTATGTCACTTACACATATTGTAGGACAACCGTTTTTCTTGATAAAGTTTTCTGTAGAGAAAAAAGTACGACTGGCATGTAACTAGGATATGAATGCTAGTTGTTAGCCTATGCAATGCTAATGCTAGCCATCTGTGCTAAAGAACAGCAAAGGTAGAAGGCAATCAAGTGAGTGACTAGCCTAGGCATGCTAGCAGCTAGCCTATCCTATCCAATGATGACGCTACCGAGAAGTCTCATTCGTCGGAGCAGCTGTCCCCTGTTTTCAGGAGGGGACAGCTGCTCCCCCTGCAGACAGAAATATGGAGACAATAAATGATCAATAAACTGATTTATCTCCCATCAGAGTTGATGTCATGACAAGAAATGTGAAGAAATGAAGTTTCCCCCCAGAGATCAGAGAAAAAAGACAAGTTTCTGGATCAATCTGGTTCAGCTGCTGGATGGTGTCTGCTGGTGTTTGTTGTTTGTTGGACAGACGATCGTTGGTTGGCGTCCGTTTGTTGGACAGACGATCGTTGGTTGGTGTCCGTTTGTTGGACAGACGATCGTTGGTTGGTGTCCGTTTGTTGGACAGACGATCGTTGGTTGGTGTCCGTTTGTTGGACAGACGATCGTTGGTTGGTGTCCGTTTGTTGGACAGACCATCGTTGGTTGGTGTCCGTTTGTTGGGGGTTTTGTTGGTTGGCGTTTTGTCATTTTTATTTGTGTATGTTAGTTTGTTATTTTTATTTTGTTGGTTTTATAATTTCTCTAATTTTTTATAGTTTTTGTTATTTTTTTTGTCATTTTTATTGTTAACTTTTTTCAGATTACCATTTATAATGGATTACATAGACATTTATGTTCAGTGACCAGAGAATCTTTAAGATCTGTTCTTGTTGCTGTATCCAAGGTAGGAACGCCTACCTTCCATATAAACTACCTTATTAGGCCTCATCAACGCGGTTTTAATGTTTCGACCACTTACCAATCTCCTTGAATTCACGTGTTGAAGCCCTAAAAGGCTTAAGGAGCAGCTGCAGAAAGTACCAAACTGGTTTCCTGCTGTTGGGTTTAGGGTCCAGGCCCATGGCAACCATGGACTTCCCACATTCCCCACCAGTTTCAGTCCATCTGGTGACTTAAAAGTCTCACAGAACCTGATGATCGTCATCTCCATGTGCCACCTAGTCTTCCTGTTGAAAATGACAAGGCTCTAAATTCTCAACCATGAGCTCTAAACTGTTATCCTTCACCATAAACAAATCTTTAATGCGACACCCAAGTTTTTGATGACCATCATCATCATATTGGCTGGAATGTCCAGTTCATCCTTCCTCCATTGCATTAGAGTTCCTGTAAGGAAAATGAGTAAATATTAGATTCCTATGCTAATTGAGAGTAACTACACTGGAGTACATTGTTTTTAAAGAACATTTTCTAAATTGTTCATTTGATATCAGAAATAATTAAAATACTTAGCTTGTGGAACTTAAAGCCACACCAGGCATTTCGCACAAACCTCATAAAAAGGTCCAACAATTGACTTTAAAGATGCATTTTACATTGGAAGACAGCGTAAGTTTACTACTTTAACCCAAATCAAACAGGAAACATTGTTTTTCATTTATTTACAGATAAACAAAAGATCTGCTGTATCGCGATGCAATAAGATTAGCTGAGAAAAAAATAAGAACATTATAGAACAAAGTATCATGTTAGGTTTTCTTTAAAAGTTTCTAATTTTCTATAATTGAGTCAGAAGTAGAAACAACAAACTGGTATGTGAAGAAAGCAACAAATTTCAAAATAAAAGCTTGGATACAACAGTTTGAGAAGATTACATTGTGAAAGCCAGACAACGTGAACGCTACCTCTGTGACCTTTGACCTGCAGCTTCAGCAGATGACTCCGGTGAGTTTGAATGTGTCCAACCGTCACCAGGCAGAAAAGATAAATCCCACGAGGCCGTGCGTTCTTCCGGCACCAAAGTAATCAAGTTGTTGCAGAACATGAATATTAGTTTGAACTATTGATAATGGTAGAAGACGACGCCAATAAGATTGGATTCATGTTTCAACTCAATTTCATGCAAAATATTAGGTAGTTGTAGAAAAAAAATAAGGTACTTTTAGTTCATTTGGACTTGGTTCAATACTTACATCTGTACATTAAATGATGGCTTAATATTTTGATATTTCAAACAGGTTTATGAAAATTATATTTGCCAACCCTCTGAATCACTTTTCAGAGCGAACATTCCCCTCCGGCTGCTTTTTAACTCTATTTGCAGAAGCCTAGGCAGCCACGTTTATTTCCCTTTAACTGCCGGTTTTCAACCTTGACCTCAGATTTCTCCATGTTTGTTGCATCAAAACATCCGCAGATCACATGACCACAGCGCAAACAGCGCAGGAATATTTTCAACCACAGCAGCTTCATTCTGAGCTCCTGGGCTCCCAGCGGGGAATCAAAACTTCCCAGGAGGGAATCAAAACTTCCCAGGGGGGAATCAAAACTTCCCAGGGGGTTAATCAAAACTTCCCAGCGGGAAATCAAAACTTCCCAGCAGGGAATCAAAACTTCCCAGGAGGGAATCAAAACTTCCCAGCGGGGAATCAAAACTTCCCAGGGGGGAATCAAAACTTCCCAGCGGGGAATCAAAACTTCCCAGGAGGGAATCAAAACTTCCCAGCACAGCACAAGCCAAACCATTTAGCAACCATCCGCAGCAGCTCTGACCTTCTCGGCCCGCCGCTGCAGGACTTGTTTCACCTGCCTTTGGATGAGTTCAGATCCTCTTAACGTCCATCTTCGATCCGCTGCTGATTCCTGACGTCATTTCCGTTTCTCAGGTGTTTCATGGAGTCCAGCGCCACTGAAACACGAAAATATCTTCAATAACTTCACCAGGGAAAAGATAAACAACTTATAAAAATTACCTAATTGCAGCGATCTCACCTGGAGCGGCGGCCCGACCAGGACATCCGACAGTCCAGCAGGCGGACCAGCCGCTATGTTACTGTTCTTCTTCTTGTGTGTAATGGCAGTGGTGCGTCCAGCGGCTCACTACCGCCACCAACTGGGCTGGTTGTAGACAGCAGTTAAAAGGGAAACCCGAAACTGAAATGCATGACTAATAATACTTAAACTAAGTTAATATGTTAACTATATTATCTCTATTTGATTTGTATAACATAAAAAACATGATTTGACTATTTATTTTACTTTAATCTGAAAATATTTTCAATTGTAAAATGATGTTCATTTTTCATTAATTGCTTCCTGCCCATTTATTTCAGAAAATATGTCACTAATTACATAATTACATAAATCGATGTTTGTTAGCCTTTATTTCTGTTAATTATGATGATTTTACAAGTAATAGAAATATGACATTGAAATGTAGAATATTACACCAGACCATTGAAAACATATTTAATACAGAAACGTGAATCGTTTATGTTCGGATCCGACGTTCACCAAAGGTCTGAACTGTTCGCTGTGAACATTCACTCTGTGGGAAATGTTTTTCTGTGATTTTATTTAATCAAATTTGAGATCTTTTAAATATTTATGGCTGCTATTATTTTGCACCAAATGTCGATTTTGACTCGTTAGAAAAGGTTTGCAGTTTCTTTATACGTTTACAATTTATTAAGCCACATTTAGCCATTAGCGGGCTCTTCGACTGGTCTAAACGTATCCCCACTTAAATTAGGGCATTTCTGATTAGTTTTTTTAAGTTATTTTCCTACATAATGTGCATTACATTTATTCTAACGCAAGGTAAGCGTATCTCGAAGGGGAATATTTCTTAAATAAAAGAAATATTTTTATTTCACAATAGAAAAAAGGTTTTCCGTCACTTTTTCATCTGCAGAAGAAATGGCGGATCTCTGCAATATGTAAAGGAGAAGAGGGAATATTCATCTAGAGGTCGTGTTGTACTAATCTGTCCACGTGCCACTTTTTTCAAACATGTAAAGAGTTTGGCTTTTTTAATATTGTTTTCCCATGGTGCTAAACTTGTCCTTTCATGAAACCAGTGAAATGATCTTCCAGGCAGCTGCTGTAAAATCCATTTCAATCCACATAAACCTGAGGCTTAGCATCATGAAAGGGGAAACTCAGGTTTTTGTTTGTTTTCATGAAATGCTGCTGTTTTAGACTGATTCCTTTTTGGGTGATTTTGTTTTCATCTCTTTACAGAAGGAAAAAAACAATTCTGCTCATCCATGTTTAACCACAAAGACCAAAACTGTTCTCATTTCAATGTAATATTCTTTACTTTTGCAAAGGACATTCAGTAACTACCCACTTACTTTCTCCTCTCGAATGGAAATAAATGGGTTCAGGGAAATGTTTTGGTGAAAAGGAAACAACAGAAACGTACAAGAGGCAAAGGACATATCAGTGTTTAAGAAACAAAGAACCGTGAAATCATTTGAAAAAAAGTGCATTTTGGGGAAACTTGCTTTAAATAGATTTGTGCGTTAATGAGCATGGAATAAAAAAAGAGTCGTAATAAAATAAGAAAAATATATAATTTAAGTAAAAAGTATGACTGAAAACTATCAGTTTAAATTAACAAAATTACAGAAAAGGACAGAAATCTTTTTACAAAACTTAAAAATGAAAAGAGAAATATATATTATACCTAATCATTGTATCAATTATTAAATACACCTCTCTGTTTTTGCAATCAATGCCACATTAATTAATTATCCAAGCCATATTTTAAGCCTGCAATTATTTTAATAAATCATTCATTTATTTCTGCCTTCAGTCTAAATTATGGCAAGATGAGTCCTCCATAGTTAAAACATGTAAAACCATGGAAAGGGAAGCAGCAATGTGTGAAATCGAGGGACAATCTGCAGTTACATTTCGATGACAGACGGTTTCAAGCCTTCGTTCGTTTATTTTGATTATTTTCTGTTTCCAGCTCACAAAGATGATCCATGTAATACATGATATTTTATCAGAACAATAAAAATAATATTTTTAATCCAGAAATGTGGGCTTAATGAAAAGTCTTCTAAATACCTTCTTAAAGGTTGTTTTCAAAAGCCGCCCCCTGCTGGTCAGGAGCAATCAATTCATCTGTTGCCTTAGACATAACATTTTTAAACTAATTTGAATAATAAATTGAGCTTTGTACCCTGGCTAATGACTAGTACCACCTGAAATGAATGTGTTATTGATCATTTGTTGTAAAATGGCACTGTATGAATAAACTGAATTAAAACTGGAAGTATTGTTGGGCTTTTTTCCCCCTCTTTCCCAGTGGTTCAAAAATTAAATAAGTGACTAGAAATGCTACTAAGATAGTTTAACTAAAGTTCAAAATGACTTTGTCTTTTAAAAATAAGTAAAAACCTGAGTAAAAATAGGAGCTGTGAAAATAATAATAGCTCATCTATCCAAGTGAAAGTGTAATTAGCTTCCTAATCCCCTCTAATATTTCACCAGAGCGCCGTTTACCCACCTGCCAGTCCACACCCACTCTATGCGCTCCAGGATCTCCAGGATTTGGAGCTCATCCAAGCTGCCACGGCATGAGAGATGGTGTCCATGCTTGACAGCTTGCCAGTCCATCAGAGGCGATACCGGCGGCGCCTGGAGACGGCCCACATATGCAAATGGGAGACATGCAAACACAGAAAGGGCCAACAAGCAAACATTTCCCACTGATTCGTTCTGCTGCCACCCACAGAAAGTCTCCAGGTTACAAACCTCATGGTTTCATACCTGCTTCTGACATGACTCCAGTCAAACCTGAAGTCTGCAAATGCACACAAAAAAATTCAATTTAAAAAAGAAAAGAAGCTGAAATACCTGCTTTGAGTGAGAAATGATTCTATTTTAAAGGCAATCAGCAGCTCTGGAGCACAATGTCAAGATGGGAAGGCAGCAGCAATGACCTCATTCATCTGGAGAGGGTCAAAGGTCATCTCCAAACTCAAAACTGAATCTTCTCAGCAGATTCAGTCCAACGTAGAGCATGAAGGTCAGAGAAACGATCTGAAGAGTTGCAGGTTAAAGGTCAAAGGTCACAACACTCAGCCAGTGCTTGGAAGGGTTAAAGTGAAAAGCCTCTTAAAATAATAAATCAAAAGACATTTGAAGATTTGAGACCAAAGGGGAGAAGTTTGTTCATCTGGTTCTGGTTCTGTTTCCAGAACCAAACAAGCAGAAGCAGCATTCAACTTCTATGTACCACAAATCTGGGACAAACTTCCAGAAAACTGAAAAGCAGCTGAAACAGCGAGTTCCTTTAAATCCGAGTTGCTTCAGACCCTCAGTCAGCGGAGCATTCACCGATGTATTTGATCTGCATCGATGGCTTTGGTGAGGACAAAATGTAAAGTTTGATTCTGGTTTCTCTGTGTGACGTTTTACGATGTTTTTATGTTTTTATGTTTTCATGATGTAAAGCACGTGGAAGCGCCTTGTTGCTGAAATGATTGCCGTGTGAACGTTGCCTTAGCCTTTCGTCTGTTAGTGTGAAACTGTTGCTCCACAGGTAGAAAACAGCCTCACTCTTTCCTCCTGTCACACGTCCACAAACTAAACAGCCATCATGCTCAGCGACACGGCACACACAAGCTTATTACAGCTTCATCATGAATACAAAATGACATTTCAATTTAGCTTTTCCCCATTGTGATGTTGTGGCGCTTGCATACTAAATCAGCTTTTTCATTCATTTCCCATTTCTGTCTCTCTCTTTTCATCTCTCAGAATGAAGAAATGCAAATAAGGGAGGAGGTGGAGGCACATATTTCCAGATGTGATGCTATAATGTCAGACAGCAAACGGTCTGTGCAGCAGATTATCTGTCACTCATCTCTCTGCTTCTCTGGACCACCAACAAATCCGGCTTTTTGAAATCCATCCACATAATTAGGAACCCTCTAATGACACCCAGGAATTTAAAGCTTGAAAGAGTAAACTTTATTTTTGAACCTTGCACATTTGTGTTGGTTACATGAACTGGTGGTGTGTGGAATGTATTCATGACCTGCTGGAAATCAGCGCCGGCCCGGCTCCAGCACCCTCACCAATCAGCGCCTGTTCTTCCCAGTAAAATATCAATCCGGTCGGGTCAGAATGAGAAAGAAACAATCACAGGATGCATTTTTGAATAAAATGGCAACTGGATGACTCTAATGGATCTTCTGAATGGGAAATCAAGATATCCGTCTGTTTTTTTACGCCTAAAAGAAAAGAGAAACTTCCCCTTTTCTGTTTGAGGTGAGGCGCGAGTCAGTGAACCAGTCACAGATTGACGTAAATACTTTCCATTTCTGTAATTTGAAATTTGAATGTATTTTTATTAGACAATAAAGGATTAAATTAAATAATCAGAGGCATTGTTGCCAGGAAACCAGGGAAACATGGCCCAGCTTTTTGCCTTTATACTGATGACAACAAAACATGTTTAGTTAACAGATCAGATTTCATCTGGACGTTTAATCACAGAGCTGCTTTTGTCTTCATCTGCATCTTACCATAAAAGCACAACAGAGAAAAGTGACTGAAATGATGTGAGCTGCAGATTTACCAGCTTGTTAAACACTGAATGTCAGTGATTAAAACATTTGATATAAAGAACACAGCCAAAGCTCAAGGTATTGTTGCAGAGAAGCTAACATGAGTGCAGGGGGTGATGCAAGGAGCCGGGGGGGGGGGGGGGGGGGGGAAAAAAAGGGGTGGTAAAAAAAAAAAAAAAAAGAAAGGGGGGGGGGGGGGGGGGGGGGGGGTGAGGGGGGGGGGGGGGGGGGGGGGGGGGGGGGGCGCACAATACAGGATATTTACAGGAAAATACTAATATGAAGTACGGTGGGAGGGGGAGGTAAAGTACGGTAGTTTCCTGGCACGTTGTCCTGAAGCAGAGGCAAAAGAGACAGAAAATCTGGGACTTAGCATTAAAAAGAAACACTGAGATTTACTTTAATTAAAAGAACAATCTGGAGGCATAAGGACAAAGTTTTCCTGCTGACACGTTTTGTTTGAACTTCAAACATTTAATCAAAAACAATAAAGTGACTGACTGGGTTTCAAATAGTTAACTTGCAAACTAAATATTTAACTCCAAAACTAAATATTTAGTTTGAAGCTAACTGTTAGCCAGCTCACTATTGAGCTCCAAGCTAAATATTTAGCTAATATGCAAATTTGCTTGCCAGTGAGCGGAAGTGGTCTATCAAAATAAAAGCTTGGTCTTGAGAATTTCTTTATAAACTGTTGCTGGTGAAACTGAAAGTCTGGATTGTCCCTGAAACATCCTTGGTTTAAGCTGAAGTGTTGTTCAAGAAAAGAGGGAAAGAAACGATGATAAGATTATAAAGAGGTTCCAAAAGGTTCCAGCTTTGATTTCTTTAGTCTATTTTTGTGTATTGGCAAGTAAATTAGCACCTTATTTAGCTCAGAACTAAATATTTATTTTAGTTTTAGTTTTACTTGTTTTGCGGCCTGAGTTTAAACACGGCGTTCATGGTGGACAAACTTTCAGGGTTGCATTAAATCAATTCTGCAAGCAGCAGTGGGTCAATGTTCCTCCAGACTTTATCACAGCCCTCTAAATACAATGTGTCAGACTTTTTTTAATCTTAGACGATTCTCTTATTTTAAATATTTAAACCAAAGAAAATGTCTATAGAGCTTTAAGGATGTAAACTGTGTCCAACATTTGATCAAGTTCTGGACAGGAAACACACTGGTTTTCACACTGCAGCAGTCGGTTCTATCAGCATCAAGCTGTGTCTAAATCGTTTAGCCAAACGCTCCCTCCCTCATTAAGCAACACAATTACCGGACCGGTCGCCTGTTAAGGCAGTCGCTCAGCCAAACAGTCGCCTTACATTGTCAGCCAGGCAGTCAATTACACAGTGAAGAGCCTCAGAGTAGGAGTGGATGTGTCAGGATGGTCGCTGCAGACACTCTGCTTCATTTAGCAAGCCAACTCCACAGACTAATATTCACATATCCTCATACTTTAAAGGTCATTCAACATTTCCATCAGACTCACAGTGATGCATTCCACATATACGCACCCAGTGTGCTGCATGGAAATGCAGCTAGAAGTTCTGGTTCTGAAGCTGCTCCACGTATTGAGGGCAACCAGGATTCACACTTTGGCAAAAAATGACAGGAAATGACTTTTAACAGGCGTTCCAAGTGTAAATCAGTTCCTCGTTATGTTGGTAGAATGAAAACCAGCAGGAGCCCGAATCCTGAGGAGAAACAATTAAAGACGAGTTAAATATGGCGTTAAATTAGGGTCTTATTAAAAACAGCTCTCCGTCTCGCCAGCATTGTTTGACGATGACGTTTGTGTCACAGCTGCAGATGGAACAACAAAACATGAGCGTCCAGCTACAGAGGAGCAACGCTGCAGTCCGATGAGAATCAAACAGAAACCAGAACTACAACAGCAGACCTGTTTTAATGTTCACCCACACTGAAACATGGTGGTGGCAGCATCATGTTGTGGGGATGGGAGGCATGCTATTCCATTCAAAAAGAGACCAGGAGGAAATAATTATCACTTTCAGCCATTGTTTACATCCAGATTTACTGTCGGACTTCTGGTGCAGAGTTATGATTCATATCTCATGTCAAAGATGTAAAAGCCAAATTAAATGCAACATGACACTTTAAAAACTAAACATTACCATTTAGTTCCACATGTGGAAGTGGCACAAGCTGGATTTTTGGGGGGTGAAAAAAACTGCAGGGGGGCCGTTTAGATATGGGTCACACAAAGGCAAATAAAATCGGATTGTCAAAATTCTGACATCATTGTAAAGGGTGAAAAACACTTTTTTTTGTTTTCGTTAGATGAACTAAGTATGTGTAAAATATAACGCACAGAAATACACCCATGTACCACAGGTTACCATAGCTGCTGTGGTAACCAATCGGTGCAAACATGGAATAAATGGTGAAACACGCTGTGAACACATGAATGATGAAAACACAAAACGCTCCATCGGTCACCAGATTGTGACGTCATGATTTAATGGGATGTCCAGAAGAAACTTGTGAGCTTTTTGCAGCATTTTATGTTTTTTATTTTTTTCTCTCTCTTGATTGTAGAATTTTTGTTTTATTTTTTTATGGTTGCAGCATTTTTGGTTGCATTTTGTGTTTTCTTTGTGTTTGTGCACTGCAAAAACAAAATCTTAGGTATGTTTCATCTAGTTTCTAGAAAAAATACTTTAGTACACTTGAAATGAGACAAAACTGATTTATTAGCAACATTTTAGCAAGATATAGAAATTCCTTAATATAGTTTTAAAAAGGTATTTGTTCCACTGGCAGATTTTTTTTTACTTTTTCAAAACATGGAAAATTGTTTTATTAGAGAAAAATTCACAATAGCAACACAAAAGTATTGGTAAAACTCTTAAACACAAAAAGCAATCATGTGAATTTTTAATAAAGATGCTGGTTTAGTGACAGTCCTGAGTGTAAAAGAGTCACTTTTTAATGCTGTTTTTCAGCAAACTGCAGCCTGTAAGCTGGCATTCAAGCCGACTGTCCACAGTCACGAACAGCAAACTGAAAAGAGCAACGTGAATCAGAAAGGTGGGCCAGTAATTGTTTGACCTTTATGTTGGCAGCCCGGTGGAAATGGTGGACAAAGACAAGCTTACCGTGACAGAGGGAAGTTAAGCCGGACCCTGAGAGCAGGTCCAGTGGCAGCTGCCCAGCGACTCCTGTGTGTGTTTCTGGTTTTCTTGCTGTTTGCTCGGCTCAAAGTGTCAGAGGAGAAGAAGAGCTTTGTTTGCTTTTCTGACTGTTTATTTCAGCTTTTCTGAGGCCAGTTTGACCGAAGCGTCTCATGCAGGATGTCGGCGAGTGCATAAAGCCAAAATCATTTCTAATTTAGGTTCTGTATTTTATGACTCATATTAGTTTCTTCTATTACGTTTAGTTTTCAGCTACAGTAAACAGAAAACTGGAGATTGTAAATGAAATTAATCTTTATTTAAAGGTTAAATGTTGTACTAAATAAACTCTGATGTTACCATACTGATTTCTTCACATCTAATCTTTCAAACATGTATAAATACAATATGCAGTTTTACAAGAATAATTTCATTTAAGAGTTGAATAAATTTATCCAAACCGTTATTTTAGGAAAATATGTGTTAAATCATGAAGTAACTGGGATTTACATCATTGTTTGGGTTCAGCAGCTGTTCCCAGGATGGGTTTCCATTCAATCTGCAGAATCAAGAAATCACTTTAATAGAACCTGCCTGACAACATGAAGTAGGTTCAATGTCAAATCCTAATGTAAAATAACCTCTGGTCCCAGATTGCTAATCCCAGGTTTGCTGCCTAACAGATCAAAGCGCAAAGATCAGATTTCATCTGAGGGTGAAGTCAAATCAGAAAAGAAATAAAGAAAAGAAATAAAGTGAAAGGAGAAGAGAAAAGGACAAGAAATAAAGAAAAGAGATGCACTGGCTGTAAGGAATGGAGAACCAGAAGAAAACACGGTGGTTGTCCTCCACAGAGCATAAAGAGGGACGGAGAACGACTCAGAAACAGCAGAGGCCATTTTTCAGGGATCTGCTCTTATGGCCGGAAACGTCTAGAAACAAGCAGCGAGGCGGCCGGCAAGGCGGAGACGGGATCATTACGATGGGACTGCTGGGTTGCCTCCACTCTGGATTAGCGTTAGCTTAGCCGCCGGCTGCATGCTGGCTCACTGCGTGTTTTAAATTAACTTAAATATTATGTTGTAGTTATGAATTAATTGATGATTTTGATGGTTGGAATGATTGTTGTATTGTGATTTTTAACTTATGGATTTGACTAAATTAATTAATGTATTAATTAAACATTAAATCATTTAAACTAGTTAACTTTATTCATATAGTTGTAAAATAAACATTCATGATTAATATCAATAAGTAAACTTTTGAAATGTAAATATTTGAAATGTTGCACTTAAGTTAAAGAAATGAAGTTAGTTAATTTGTTCAGTTGACTTTAAGCTCAGTTTTGCTTAGTATTATTTTCCTTGCAGTCGGAATGAAACCAATTAATGTAAACCTAAGCAATACAGGTTAGTAATATTTATTAATTTATTCTTATCTTGGGGGTGTTAAATGATTTTTCCTGCTTCTGGATCAACTGTGAGAAAATTCTGATGCAACGATAAATAAATGGAGGATGAATGAAGAAAACTGATTGGTCCTTTGAGCGAAATCCTGCTGATTAAAAAAATATCTGCGTCCGTAGACACATCCGTCCCTGTTCAAGTGGGGCAGCTGCACCAAATAAGGATCTATATGTTATATATACACCCTCCCTTTCTCAAAAGGTATTAAGTTTACAAATCACAAACAGTTTTGTTACAAAGGAGAATCACATTCCATTGAATTTCTGACAAAATATTTTGACTAAAAATAGTTAAAAAAATAGTAATTAGTTCAAAGGACAATAACTGTGTTTGTAGCAACATTGGGGAAGAGGTTAAATATTTAATTTTCCTCAAGGTTTAATAAATAACTTATTGTATTTAAACTGAATTTAATTTGAAACAATATTCTTACTTAGCTTTTAGGATTTTATCTGAACTGATTATTAAATTCGGTCTTGAATAATTTTGTTTTGAGGGAAGCTGTAAAAATCAGATGTTACGGTTGCTGCACCAAGCTGCTACTTCTACATATCTTCACCTTTTTTACGGGCATCTCATCTGTTTCTTTCTTTAGAGCTCATTAATTAAGTCACTCATCTGTTGTGTCTGATGCAGATCTTGTTTTACCAATCAAGAAAAAATGCATACCTGTAATCACTGTAGCTGATAATGAATCGAGCCGATGCTTCATTAGTTTACCGTAACCACTGAACAGGAAGCAGATCACAACTTAATGGAGGTCGTTCAGGGACTCCAAGGATGATTACAAGAAGTCCAGAGACCAGAGGCCCGCAGGTAGGAGACGGTTGGATAATCAGACTCCATTGTTCGCTTACAAACACACACGCATGCAGCCGTTTGAGCTGCCGAGTGAAATCAGGCCCAGTCTGAGCAAAATGGCCACTCGGCTGATTTTCTTCTGAAGTTTCTTTTTCATTTTTTATCTCCACTTCTTTCATGTACATCAGACAGACCAGAGGAGTGAGAACAACGCGTACCCCAACTCTTTGTAGTCGTGGTAATGTGTGCACCATTAGGGGGCGCTGTTTGTAGAGCTACACATTAAAAAATTAAGAGTCATAATTTGGGTTTTTTAGTCTGTGATCATAAAAAAAAGGATTCATTTTACAAAGACCCGTTTTCACAATGTTATTCATTCATTTTTAAATGTCACAGTTTCAAACTAGATATTTAATCAACTCCATTGTTACTAAATATTTACTATGGATTATTATTATGGATGGATGGATGACTAGTTCTCAACCTGAATAGCAAGTTAACTGGTTAGGGAGAATTTATACAGCTGACAGCATCTTGATAGCTCGCTAACTATTTCCAAAATAAATATTTAGAAGCAAACTAAATATCTGTCCGTAAGCAGAAGTGACCTATCAAAATACAAGCTGTAGACTGAATATTTCAATGCTGTTACTGTAGATCTGGTGGTAAATGTCTGCATTGCCTTTAAAATGGTTCATCCTTTGTTTTAAGATGAAATCAGGTTCAAGAAAAGAGGAAAAATCGACAAAGAGGTGAAGTGATTCAAAAGCAAGAGTTGATAAAGAAGTTCTGAAGGCCCGGCTTTTATTTTGGTACTTCACTTCCAGTTATTGTGAAATGAATTTGCATCTTATTTAGTTTGTTTGCTAACTAAATATCTAGCTTGAAGCTAAATATTTTTTGGCTACCTAAAAATTTAGCTTGCTAAATAGCTTTGAATTAATATTTTGTCTGGAGCTAAAAATGTAACTTACTATTTAAAAATGTTTGCAATTGTGACATTTACAACTGAATGAATAACATGGAGAAAATATGACCTTTTTCTCTTATGACAGGGTGAATAACCAGGTTTATCACTGTTAATTTTAAAAACGCCTCCTGAACAAAAACAGATTCTTGTGCTGTTTTTCTCCAAACAGCAGCATCCTGATAAGAAGCTGAGCTGTTTGAGTGCAGAAGCCAAAAAACCTGCAGATTTTGGGAATGAAACAGATTGAAAGAATAAAACTTTCAATCTTCTCTTTCTTATCAGTGAGAGTGTGTCATGTACTGGATGCTCACAACCTTGACTATCAGCATTCAAGACAAAACGGCTGTGGTTGCTGTGGCAACTGCTCCTGCCTCATGATGTGGCGAGGCGACGGTCCGCTCCGTCTGACCGGTGAAAAGGCTTTAAGCCATAGTCTGGCTTTTATTGCTTCACCTTCATTATTTTATTAAATAAACTGAAACCAAGAGAGAGCCGAACAGTGTCACTGTTTTCATGTTACATTAGAAGGACTTGTTCTTATGTTTTAAAATGTATTTTTTATAAGGTCACGCGTTTGAAATTAAATGGCTCCCTGACTGCGTGGATTGGAAAAGCATCATGCAGTATTTAAGACCTGATATTAAATTTCAGCTTTTTTACTCGTGATCTTATTTTAAGGAGGTGTTTTAATGTGGATTATTAACCATCAGTTATGAATTATAGCGGCGCTCCGCAGCTAACGAAGGAGCCGATTTCAGGCTGGCTGTAGCCAATCAAGTTTAGTTTAGGCAAAATAAAGAGACATGAAATCAATTCACAGCTCACCTGATCACAAATATCAGCCTCCTCCTCTCATCTTCCCTCTGAATATTAATATAGAGTATATTTCAACGCTAAAATCAACCACAAAATCCCCCCAAAGCGAAAGATCACATGGCCAGAGGGATTCATTTCTATTTCTATTTATTTTACTTCGTATATTAACGTAAAAAATCCATCACATTTCTCACCTACAAACAGGTTGAAAATAAAATCCGCCTCCAGCTTCTTGCTGAGATTTGCACCTGCTCACAAAACAGCTTAACCAACCCTTCACTATTCCTAATAAAAACTGTTTGTGACCTAAATGGGAGTTGAGAATAATATTGTAAAACTACAGCAGCTTTCTGCACAAGCAAGCTTTAAATTTGAACATATTCATAAACTAACGTCAGGCTCTGACATGTTTGCCTACAGACTTTAATTTCTCTGCCAGGCATGATGACCTATGACCTCATTATGCTCATGTTGGTGTTCCCACTCATTTTGTGCCAGGCTTTATTTTTAAACCTCTGTAAAATATTAACATGCTATGGTTCAAAACTCTCCACTATCTGGATTTCTTTTCCTGCCTAGTCGTGTTTAGCGCAGCCGAAATCAGAACGTCTAGCAGATGCTGAGACTTTGCCTGGAGATTCCTCGCTGCTGCGTGAACGTGGTCTAAAGTCCTGTTTGTCTCAAGCTGTAGATCGGACTGAATGCTGCAGAACTCATATTTTTCTTGCACCCACACAACAAAGACATCCTTTAAAATATCAATTTTCTGCCTGAAATAGGATTATATGAGGCACCTCATATCTACGGTTTGAAGGTGTGTGGTTTTTGTTGTGGTTTCTGGAAGTTTCCAAGCATGTGAGATAATATGCAGATGAACTTTAGTTGTGTGTTTTTATATTCCCTACAGTCTTTACAGTCAATAGAGGTTTTCCCTAATCAATCTAATGAGAGACGCTCTCGTTGGAAACGCCCCCGTCTGACTGGAACCTGCAGTAATTGTCCCGTCCACAGGAGACGGAGAGGTGGCGAGAATACAAATCGTCTCTGGCAGACATGAGCGAGCGAGAAATGATTGCTGCTGCTGCTGCTGCTAAAAGAGAGGAAATTACCATCTTAAGCAGAACTGATTGGTGTCCTGCTAAATGGAAGGCTTCACTTCAGTAATCAAATCACATCAACACTTTAAATTCAGAGCCACTGAAACGGCATCACCAGGGGCAAAGTCTGCTCAGACCTCGCTGGATGGAAATAACTCGGCGCCAACAAACCTGAAGAAATTAAGGCTTCTGAGAGCTTTCCTGAAATGAGACGGTGCCGTTTTCTCTAAGGGCCACTGACTGTTAAAGCCCGAGAAGATTTCCTTGGAGATAAATTATATCTTTCAGCTAAGTGTGATATGCACTTTGTGTCTTCCCACCAGTTAGCAGAGTTAGACTGAAGTCTGACTGAGTAAAACTATTTATATTTGTAGGAACCTTTTCTTCTCTAGATGCCCAAGTAAAAGAGTTTCCACCAAAATGAACCAATTTATTCAAACAAAGTGACTGAAACAGGAAAATATGGCAGCCAGTGAAGAGATGCTAATAGTGATAAGATGTTTTCTTGTTTAGTTAAAAATCAACTGATGATCATTTGCACAAGTGATGGAAGCCTGAATATCTCAAACAGTAGTGGATGAGTTGGAGCCGCATACAGAGACCATTAGTCCTTATTGGCATGTTTCCCATTGACTGCAATCGACAGAGGTCACTTATTAGCTTCTGCTAATTATTTATGTGTTTAGTGGTTTAGCACGAGCAAAGCTAAGATTCTTGTTCAGTGAATCGGTGGTTAGACAACCTAACTGTTTGGTTCACTATGACTACTGCCTATTTCAGTGCAAACATGTATTCTCCATTACGACCTTTTGAAAAATGTACACCAGAAAAGAAGATCAAGAAAATATAAAAATATGGATGCAAAAATTAATTTGCCATGACAACTATGGGTTCAATTGTGCATGATTTTACACCAAAAGTATTAATCTGTGATAAATATTGATAAATCAGAAACCTTGTGACTTTCTTGAACTTTTCACTGGCTACTGTTTTTTTTCCTTGCAGAAATCTCCCGGCTGGGAACATCAGTGGCAGGTTCTTGCTGACGATTATTGCTGAAATATCCCGTTTTCTGCTGCACTGACAGCCTGAATGACTGCAGCCAGTAGGATGGCTGGCCTGGATCTTTCCTTTTCTCTGCCAACCTGTTAACCGCGTCGGCTCGCCACAGAGCGCCGAGCAGGCGGAGCGATACGTGGCTGAGCAAATACTGATAGGATGTTCTGCAATGTCATGACATCCACTGCTGGGCCTGGGTTCAGGACGCAGCAGGCTGGACAGCAGCAGCAGCTCAGCACTTAGCAGGAGTCATTTTCCACTTGTGAATGGAAAAAAGATTTTAATTGTCTTGTTTGTCAGGATGCTCTCTTACTATGAAACTTCAGGCGTTCTTCAGCGCGTGTGGAAATGTCAGCGTGCCCCGAGCCGCAGCAGAGCAGCGCTGCAGCTAACGGCTTCCTCTCTCCAGCCTCTCCTGGGAAGCAGGTGACAAATGGCTTCATGGATGAAGGTGAATCCAAAAGCAATGATGCTGCTCTGAATTTCTGATGCAACACAAGTCATCGCCATGCAGGACCCGTGAGGCCCACATGAACACCGTGTGCGTGGAGCAGCGGCGCCCAGGGGAACAAGCCAAGCCGGAGAGTTGGTTCTCACACTGGAGGTCACCTGCATGTCACCTGGGTGAGTTCTGGAAGAACGGTGGCTCTAATACTGATTACATGCTGCAAGAAGGAGGGATGCTCCCTACATGCTGATGAACTTCTGCTTAATTAATGCTAAACAATTATGATCCTTCCCACCTGCTTTTCAGGGATTATCTGGCCAGAGTCCTCGGAGGAGTAAAGTGTGTTTGTGTCTTCGGTTGTGAGGTTTTCCCATTCCCCTGATGTCTCTGCTTCTGCCTCATTGCCTCCAAAACTGCTATTGATTTATGGCTGTACAGACAAACGGAAAAGACACTTGAACTACATTCCTGTCTGAGTGGGTCTCTGCCAGGGTGTTTTATTTTGCTCCTCATGTCTGGTTTGTGCCATAGTCCACTCACAGCTATTGATTTTCTCCTCCAATTCTTTGCAAAGAAGGTCGCAGAAAATATACATTTAAAACAGTGAGAAAGCAAAGGATGTGTAATCAGGAAAGAAGAAAAAAACTGTTCACAATATTACAAAGTCGACTTCCTTTTACTTTGTAGCAAGTTTTTAAACCTACAAACCAAATAAATAATTACATTTCTGTTTAAAAAAATTAAATTATACTTTGATAGCCTATATAATATGCAATGTCAGCATTCTTTCATAAATATCTGGATTAAATCTTCTAACATCAACATGAGAAAAGCTCAGGCCTTTCTGCTGGACTCCACACAGCGTCGGACTGATCTGGTGATTATTGGATTAACAGATTAATAATTGATAGCAAGAGGTGCTTAATTACTCCTGAGTCTGTTGTTTCACCAACTGGCTTTTTTGAGTCTGTGTACTCCAGTTACCAATAGATTAATCGACAATTGTTTCAATAATTGATTCATCACCATTAATCCAATGAATCGTTTTAGCAGCTCACAGCAGAAAACACAAATAATGAAAATGCTCTAAAGGACAGCAGAGATCTGGATTGGTGCTGCAGCTGAAAGTAATGTTCAAAAGTTAAAATTTAACAATAAAGTAGCAACATCAACAGCATCTCCAGAGTCCTAAGGAAGCATGAGGTCAAAAACCTTCGACTAACTGCAAAATACCTCCAAGTGAGGCCTGGCATGGCTCAGAGTCAGAATTAAGACCACCGCACACAAAGCAGTGGGCTGGTAACAAACCAAAGAGGTGATTCTGTCCTGATGAGTAAATCAAACCTGCAGATTAATGTAAAATGATGCAAACAGTGAAAAAACAAAACCCTGCATGGCAGTGGCTGAGTCAAGCTCTGGGGCGGCGCAGTGAATCCTGGGCTGAAATGCTGAAATGCTGCCTGGTGGTCATTAAATGTGTTGCTCTGCTTGTTGTGGAGAAAACATCAGTTAACTCACTGACTAGCAGTCTGGGTAGAAATGTTAAATTATTCTTTGCTTCTGCCGTGTTCTGAACATTTGTAGATTTTAAGGATTTCTGAAAAAAGGAAGAACTCAGATCCTCCAGCTGTGAAGTTAATAAGCTGCTGCCAGTTGGTTTTTCAGCTGTTTCACCTGCCGGCTCCTCCTCCGGTTCAGCCTCAGCGGCTCTCGCTCTTTGGCTCCGTTTCTTTATGAACGCAGTCAGAGTTCATTAAAAGTTTAGATAATGGTTCATTGAAAGTGGCAGGGTGCCATCAGGTGTATATTAAAGCCGCAGTCTCCATGTTTGATGCTCCGGCTTGTGCAGAAGGACAACCATGAACAACAAGAAGCAAAAACTGTGACAGATCATCTTACACGCCTCATTCTGACAACTATTTAGTCTTACAATATGTCCGCAAACTGCTTCTTTTTGCAATTCTACATTCAAATACTAAAAATACAAAATTATGTTTTATGCTGGCAGCATTTGGTACCATGTTGAGTCAGCTCTACAGAGATGTTCGGACTGTAAAGAGAAAATCACAACTCATGGGAGGAACTGAGCTCCAGTTGAACATAATGTTATTTATCTTGCAAAAAACAATTGCTCATTAAGATTAAGAATTTTTCTTCCTGTAATAAAACCAGAAATATTATCATTGCACATTTTTGTGCTTATTAAACGTCTAGTGAATTTTATTCATAAAACCAAATTTGCCATGGAATAAGTTCATTTAACTTCACCCTGATGTACTTCACGTGTGTTTGAATGCCTCAATAACAGCGTCATACAATGCTAAACATACAGCTTGAAAATAAATATTCAGTTAGCAAGCCAAATGCATAGCTCTGAGATAAACACAAATACCAAGTTAAATATTTAACTTGCTAACGAGCTGTTTATTAGTAAACATTTAGTTAGCAAGCTAAACATTTAGTTAACTAAATATATTAAGTTTCTAGCTAAATATTTAGCTTGCTAATTAAATGTTTATTTGAAACTGTGATCCAGATTGTGAGGTTTTGGTTTTTTCTGTGTTAATTTGGTTCCTGTGTCGTCTTCTGCCCCTGATTGCTCCCAGCTGTGTCTCCTGCCCCTGATTACCTCCCCTGTGTATTTAAACCCACCTGTGTCTTGTATTCCCCGTCAGATCCTCGTTGTATGCCATCGTTGTTCCATTCGTGTACAGTTCCCATTGCAGTGTCTGAGCTCCGTGCCTCTGCTCACCTGTGCTGCCTGGATTTGTGTTTATCTTCATTAAAATCCTCAGTTTCCTTACTTCCTGGGTCCACCATGTCTTAACCTCATGACCCAAATGAGTGTCTAATGAAAGAATTTGGAAATAAATGTAGTTGCACAAGTTTCACGAGAATGCTTTCTTGTTTTATCAGAAAATTATGACAATTTATATCTTGTTAAAACCAAAATATCTTCTCATTTAAATAGGAAATATTGTAAAACAGAAACATGTCTGGATGTTTAAGTGTTGCCTAGAATACAGAGGAAATCTTTTTATACCTTTTAAAGAAGTCATAATTTGTCAGAGGAGCGACTGTCTATGTTTTGCTGCAACATGAAAGTTTTGCAATGTAATGACATATCAAGCTCATCTCATTAAAACTAGATTTCTCGTTTTAAGTTTCATGAAAATCTCATACTACGAGTTTTAAATCTCATACTGAGAACATTTTGCTTTATGAGATTAAAATGACAATGTCTCACTATAACGTCAAACATTATAATGAGTTTTACATCTTCTCATAATATTAAACTTTCATGTTATTTCAAAATGTTGCTCCTGAATTTATTTCCCACCTCTGGCAGTGAAACGCCTCCATACCTAATACTCCTCAGACATATTGGCTCTTTTTAGTATTTTTCAGTTTGGTTGTCTCAGGTGGTTCATGGTCCTGCATGAATCTTCATCCATTATTTTACTGGTTTTGCAACCTTGAAGGGTTGCCATGGATACAGGCCTCCATGTTGCTGTGCACTTCTCACCACGCCACTTAGCAGTTTTACACCGTGTAGCTCTGTAGCACTGATAATGTGTGTGAAGAGTGTGCGAGTCCGGCTCACGTCAGTCAGCAGACACCGGTGGCTCCGAGTCGCAGCAGCTTTGCTTTTATTCTGCAGGAGGAGATAAAGGTCCGATACGTCAACGGTTCCCTCTGGGAGCATCGGCCCGCTGCTCTGAAAAGACCCGTCATGAAAATATAATTACCCTTTAAAACTGAACATTTTTTAACAACAGCGGCAGCTCATGTCAACACGGCTTGACTAGTGCAGCTCTGAAGGCAACTTTGCAAAACAGAGAACTGCACCGGCAGCTCTGTGTGGCGTTTAAAGTTACCAAGTCAAAAATAAACAGCAATTATACGGCTTAGTTAGCCTGTCATAGAAAAAAATAAAACAACGCAAGTTTTTGGTTTAAGAAAAAAACATAACTCTTTGAAATATTCTGTCTTGCTATATTAGATTTTACAAAATATAAATAATTTTGTCAACTGTAGAAGTAAAAAAGGAATGTTTGATTTAACTTCAGTGAGTAAGAAAAGGTGGATGTGTGCTTTTTTAAGCATTATATTTATTGAATTTTTAGCATAAAAAACAAGTAACAGTGATACATTTGACAGGATTCACATTAAACAACTTAGTCCCCAAAGTAAACAAACAATAATAATAAAATAAAAATAACCCAACAGCACATATCAAAAACAAAAACAAGAAAAAACAAAAAAACAGAAAAACTCAGCAATCTGCACTGTTCTCTTAATTTCCTTTGTAGTGTTTCAGAAACATGGCGACCATGTTTCTTCAAATTTCGCTCCCTTTCCTCTGACAATGCAAGCGAGTCGCTCCAGAGCCATACATGATGTCATCTCCTTTACCCACACGCGATTTGACGGTATGTCCATTATCTTCCAGTGTCGATATTAACCTCCTGGCCTGCAGGAGACTAAAGTCAATCAATTTTAACTGTCTGGAACTAAAAACACGGTTCTCTGGATAAATACCTAAAACACATATCTTAGCCTCAGTAGGCATTAAATTTGGGAAAAACTATCAGGTGCCCTGCGACAGACTGGTGACCTGTCCAGGTGACCCCGCCTCTCCCCCAGGTACGCTTGCTGGAGAGGCACCAGCAGCTCCCGACCCCATTAAGGGACAAGGGTGAACAGAAAATGGATGGATGGAAAAACTATCAGGTCATCAGCATACAATGCCAATCTATGCTCCTGGTCTCCCAATTGAATGCCAAATAAATCAGTTTGCATTCTCATCATCGTTGCCAAGGGCTCTATAGCTAAGAAACAACACTGGAGATGAGGGGCCACCCTGGCCACTGGACCGTCCTAATGTGGAAGGCTGGGAGGCCAAAGTGTTTGTCCAAACACTGGCTGTGGGAATTGTTTAACCCATTTAAGGAAATTGCATCCAAATCCATTTCTCGGGAGAACATTAACTAGATATGACCATTCAGTTCAATCAAAGGCCTGACGAGCATCAAGTGATAATAAAGCTGTATCTTTGGCATCATGAGTTATGTTTAGGACTCTTCTTGTATTGTGAAACCCTTGACGTTTTGGAACAAAGTCGTTTTGATCGTTAAGACTTTACGAAGTATTTCAGTGTCCACCCATCAGACTTGTGGGTCTGTATGAAGAGGCTTCCCAGGTTTTAGGATCATTGCTTGTCCTAGGGTGGGAGGACATTTCTAAATGCTTCTTCATACGTGTTGCAGTGGGACTGTGAGTTTTTCTTTGAAAGCTTTGCAGCCGTCTGGCCCGGTGGCTTCACCACTATCGATACTCTATAAAGCCTGTGAAATTTCTTCAATCGTTAAATTCATGTCCAACTTCTATTTGTCTGCTCTGAGTGTCTGAAACTGAAGTTGGTCTAAGAATATATTTTGTTCTTCCGAGGCGTGGCAACACTCCGATTTATATAGTTTTACATAGAATTGCCTAAAAGTATCGTTACTTTCAAATGGATCCACTGTTACCCTCCCAGAGGGGATCTTTATAGTATTAACTGCTCTCACTTTATGTTTTCTTAATTCTCCATGCCAAGAGTCTCCCAGCTTTCTCTCCTTGATCATAATCAGATTGCTTTAACCACATTAAGCTTTTTGCTGCTGCCTCATAACACATTTTATTATATTCAGTTCTCAAACGTAACAATTCACTCTGTTTTATTTGCTCATCCTTAGTATTTAAGCCTAATTCCAAAACTTTAGTTTGTTTATCCAAGATTTCCATTTGTTCTTTTTGTTGCTTGTTTTTGTACTTGTATAGCTAATAATTCACCTCGAATATATGCTTTAAATCCTTCCCATCTCACTGAGGCGCAAGTCTGATCCGCGTTTAATTCAAAATAAGTGTCTATTTTCTCCCCATCAGTTTGACAAAGTTTTGATCCTGCAGCCAACCTGCTGGAAACCTCCAACGGACAAAACTTTCTATACGAGTATTCAGTGAGATAGCAGCATGATCACTGATCACTGACATCGTTTGATAAAAGTTCTCTGGAAACAATAAGATAATCTATACGTGAGCAGGATTTATGCCACTCGAGTGGCAAGAAAATTCTGTTTTATCAGGATTTTGTTCTCTCCACACTTCCACTAAGTTGATGTCTAATATATATTGATTTATTAATTTTCTAGTTTGGGCTTTGTAAACATCTGAACATGTTGATCGATCTATATTTGGGTTTAAAGTGCAATTAAAATCTCCTCCAATTACATACATAAAATTCTTGAAGAGTAGATATAGTAAAACAGGCTTATTTTCATTTGGGCCGGATAAATTCACTAAATTTAAAGGAATTGAAAGAATGTTACCCTGAACAATCGCATACCTACCGGCTGGATCTTTTATTGTTTTTAGGATTTGAAGCTGTGTGCTGTTGTGGATCAGAATAATTAGGCCTGTTATTCATAACGCATGCATCACCTGGCCGGCCATCCATTTCTGCAAACTTTATCTCACAATCTGTTAAATGAGTTTCTTGAAGAAAAATTATCTTCGATTTAAGCCGTTTAATCCTGTTTATAACCCGTTTCAGTTTAATTCGTTTCCTCAGTCCCTCCACATTCCAGCTTATATTTCCTACATAAAAATTACAAGTATTAACTTTTTCCATACTTTGCTTTTTTCTGAAGTATTAGTGTGGCAATACATGATGCTGAGTTAACATAAAATGCACAAAGGCTTTGAATAAAACAAGTAACTAAATGAGAAACCCTGAGCATGACACTGAAAGCCCCTTTACTCACACTAATAAATTGGGGCTTATGCTGTTCCTCTAATAAGGGGAGAAGCTGAACTATGAAACCCAACTTGAAAAGCAACAGTGGTGCCGCGAACCATCA
>CAEGAE010019916.1:0-15156 GCA_903067095.1 Girardinus metallicus | reverse complement strand
TAGATAGATAGATAGATAGATAGATAGATAGATAGATAGATAGATAGATAGATAGATAGATAGATAGATAGATAGATTTGTCGGCAGCTGCACCTGTTTTCGTATCCTGCATTGCATTGAGATTTTTTTTTGTTCATCTCGTTTCAGATTTGATTGTACAAGCTAAGTCTGGGACAGGAAAGACATGTGTGTTCGTCACCATCGCCCTAGACTCTCTTATCTTGGAGAATCCCTCCACTCAGGTGAGTGGAAATAATAAACTGGCACTCATGCGTGGAATACATAATTTCATATTTTTATGAATCTTTGGTTAAATCCACTCTATTTTTGCTCTAATTCAGTTCAGGTTATTCATATAGCATCAGTTCACAAGATGTGATCTCGAAACACTTTACAATAAATGTCAGTTCACTACAGCTGATTGCAATTGATCTTAGTTATTAAACTGTGCATTAAGTTCGGTTCATCATTCAAATTAGATTTTGTTTTCTATGTAAGGAAACACAGTCGACTTAAAGCATTCACTCCTCCTGAATAGACATGTCCCTCATACCAAAGATGCATGTAGCAACACTGGAGAGGAAATCTCCGGTTTATAGGAAGAAACCTGCAGCAGAACCTGGATCAGTGTGAACAGCCACCTGCCTCTGCCAGGACTGACTGGGGTTTTGAGAATACAAAGCAAACACACAAAACAGGAAACAGAGGCACCGATCCAAGAATAACAGACCACAGACAGATGGTTAGCGCTACACACTCTAATTTGAGGTCTTTTTTATTTGTTGATCATAAGCTGATTATCACGTAAGAGAAGAATTTTTAATAATCTGAAAGCCTGTCTAGTTCAAATGAACCTGCATTACTTTCTTCCAACCATGTAAGCTCTTGTCTCACTGCCTTGGAAGCATCCTCTTTTTTTTTTTTTTTTCCAACAATAATTTCTCTTCCCCTTTAGGTTCTCGTTTTGGCTCCGACACGAGAGATTGCCGTGCAGATCCACTCGGTGGTGATGGCCATCGGCTGCGCCATGGAGGGCCTGGAGTGTCATGTTTTCATCGGGGGCCGGCCTGTGAGCCAAGACAAAACCCATCTGAAGAAGTGTCACATTGCCGTGGGCTCCCCCGGTAAGAGGCCTGAAGGATGCTGATGGACATGATCTCCTCATGTTGTTGTTATGGTGATGTTCATTTTTAATGATATTGTTCTTGGTTCGCTTTCTCAGGTCGCATCAAGCAGCTGATTGAGCTGGGCATGTTGTCCACCGGCAGTGTCAGGCTGTTTGTCCTGGACGAGGCAGACAAGCTGCTGGAGGAGGGCAGCTTCCAGGAGCAGATCAAGTCAGAACAGTTCAGCGCAGATTGTTGCTAGAATTCAAAACCCGTTTTATAAATTGTCCCATCTCTGTGCTCTCTCTCTTTCTCAGCTGGATCTTCTCGTCCCTGCCTGTCAACAAGCAAATGCTTGCACTCTCTGCCACCTACCCAGAATCCCTTGCTCAACACCTTACCCGCTACATGAACGAGCCCACTTTTGTTAGACTCAATCCGAGCGACATGGGCCTGAAAGGTAAGATGCTTTTAACAGTAAAGCTCAGATTCTGACACTTGAAATCAGCTGTTGACTTTGAAATGAGGATGATCTGCTGTGTTCGCTCAGGTCTGAAGCAGTACTACAAGCTGCTGCAGTCCCATCCGCTGCCTCATCAAGTCTTTGAGGAGAAGGTGCGACACCTACTCGAGCTGTTCAGTAAAATCCCATTTAACCAAGCCTTGGTGTTTTCTAACCTCCACACCAGGTAATAACAGCTTTAATTTTCATATTCCTTTTTACATTTGCTGTTGGATATCTTTATCACAACGAAGAAAAGAGACATCAGGATATATTCCTGACATGCTGGTTTTCTCCCTCAGGGCTCAGCACCTGGCAGACATCCTGTCCTCCAAAGGCTTACCTGCAGTTTGTATTTCAGGTGAGGTTAAAACTGTGCTATGAAATAAGGTAAAGCAAAGGGGGAGAATATGATTAGCCGAAATTTAAAATTAGCAGTGCACGTGTCCATTTGCATGCGAGTCATTGTTTGGTCGAAGCAACCTGTGATTAAAAGGAACGGCTACGATTGATGTCCAAACGAACGATCTGTGTTAATAAATACAAAAAAGATTTCTGTGTGTTTCCGAGCGCTGGAGTTAAATTTGGCAATGAAAATAAATGTAGAGTCTAAATATGATACACAGTCTGTCAGAACTAATATTAAAAACTACATGTATGTTTATTGTATATAATCTATATTTATTCCTTCTTTCTAAAGATCTTAATGTCACTTCATATTTTTGTTTGTTTAATAAATCTGCTCCAGTAAGCGGGTCGGTTTGTTATCATAAAGACGCAGCAGCTGGGTAAATGAGAAATCCTTTTGGAAAGGAAAAACTGACATTGGCCTTAGCATTACTGTAGCTTTAGGATTCACAGTGTACTGTTTACCAGTATGTTATGAGGAAAATATGGTGATACTTCTGCAATAATATTGATACTGATTAAATTAGGGATGTTTGTAAACTATAATACATGTGAAGCCTGTGAAGTTCTTCAAAGCCAGGTACTCTCATGGTAAAAAAAAAAAAAAAGAAAAAAATCAACCAAATGAAAAAGAAAGTAAATTAAGTAAAAAGTCAGGATTTCCATTTCAACTTTTTTCCCCCCAACAAATAACATGTTTAAGGTTTGATAAAAAAAAAAAGTAGAGCAATAAAAATGTAATAATTTGTACATTTAAAAATGTAGAATTAATAAAGGAAGCAATTTTTTTTATTAATTTGGCATCAAATTTTTTAAACACCACCTTGTGGTCAGTAGTGTTATTGCTGACCAAGACATCCGCCATTTGATGATTGTGCAAGCTTTGACCACTTTCTCTCAAGAAGTCAACAGTTCAGTCAAAGTGGCTCTGACATTTAAAACGACACACAGATGTCCCAAAAAGTACAGTTGTGCTCATTGGGCCACACAATTTACTGTTTTAGCAGGATAATCAAAAATATCCTTCTTCATCTCATTCTTCATGTAATGAAAATCAGTAAAAGTGTAAATAATAGATGTGATGTGAAGTAAAGTGAGTTACAACACCAGTTCTGATCCATGCAGGTGGTTTGAGTCAGGACCAGAGGCTTGAGGCAATGTCCAAGCTGAAGCAGTATCAGTGCAGAGTCCTCATCTCCACCGACCTGGTGAGACGAGATGTTTTCCACTCTCGTGGAGTCACTCTCCTCTCGGATCTGCATGTGTTTGTTAGCCGTCCTCTGCCTTTCTGCATGAATAAATTTGGTTCTGTCCTCCTTTCATCTGAGGCAGACTTCCAGGGGAATAGATGCAGAGAAAGTGAACCTGGTGATCAACCTAGATGTGCCACAAGACTGGGAAACCTACATGCACCGAATCGGACGCGCTGGGCGGTTTGGTAGGTCTCCATTAATTAAAGGGAAACAGAAATGTGTGCTGCTTGACCTTCAGCTATTATTTTGGCCCAGGTGGCTGATGATATTACAGGGGAAGTGGCTGTTTGCCAAGAGATTGCATCATTCTTGCAGCATCATCTCTGTGCGCTTCACATTTTTCAGGAAACTTAATAGTCCTGTTGCAGACCTGCAGGATGGAAACAGAACAATTACAAAACATTGCAAACAAAAATCCCAAATGTTATATCTCATTATGATTTTGTGTAATAGATCAACACAAAATGGGATAAAAATAAAACATTGTTTTAAAAATATTTGCTGGTGGATTGAAGAGTGTTTTGGGTTTTATTTAGAGATATTGGAGGAAGTGAACAAATGAAAACAGATTTGTGAAACTTTTTATTTTTCTCCCACTTCACAGTTGTCCACTACTACATATTAGTTTCACACAAAACCCCAACAGAAACCATTAAGGTTTTGGCCAGACATTAAGGAAAAGTGAAGATTTTCCTCATTCCTGCTTCGTTTCCTCACTGGTCCAGATCTGTAGCGAGTAATGTTGCTTTCTTTTCTGACAACACCACATTTCAACTGAACCACAAATTTAGTTTGCCCGACTCGCAACACGGTTACTGGATTAAACTTCGTTCTGGAGATTAGCTTTGTTCCCCTCTGTGTCAGCAGCTTTTAAACACTGGGCAAGTTCAAAGGGTTCTGGGTAATCTGCATCTGATTAGAATTACATTGACCCAACCACGTTGCTGTAAAGGGAAGCATTATTTAATCTTACCTTAGCTGTCAGTGTCCCTCGCTGCACAACCTTCACTCGTTCTTTGACCCTCTCCTGCTAGCATGGGGGTCCTCTCCATAATCTGCCTGTGATTGTAGGCACTCAGGGGATGGCTGTGACCTACTGCTGCCACGGGGAAGAGGAGAACAAGATGATGGCCATTGCTCAGAAGTGTGGCCTCAGTTTGTCTGCTTTACCTTGTGAGTCCTTAAGGAACTTCTTCTTACTTTTTCAGACTTTTAATTGAAAGCAAATCAAGTAAAGTGATTCTTGTCTGGTTTCACGTCAGCCGTCTTGGAGCCTGGCTTGATGGATGAGCCATGCGACTGGGACGTGTGCGCCGACGCTGCCGTTCCAGACACGATCTCGCCGCTGATTTCCAGAACTATAAAGAAAAAGCGTACAAAGGTCGCAACCCCAGCGTCTGACGTCACCGGGAATAAAGCTGAAGAGTCCAGCAATCAGAGGCCAGATAAAACCCAAACAGCAACCCTGTCACCACAGCATGAAGAAGAAAGTGAAAGGCAGGTGACCTCTACTGGGGTGAAGAGTCTGCAGCAGCAGCAGCAGCAGCTTCGTCCTTCTGAAGTGGCGCCAACTCGTAAAGAGCTACAAGACGCCCTGCCGAAGATCCCTCCCCTCAGCTCATTCAAGACCAGCCGGTCAAAGTTTGTGACGTTGGAGGAGGCTGAGCTGGACTTCCACACTTTCATCACTGCAGGTTTGGGGAGGACAGTGGAGGTCATCAGGGAGTTCAGAGGCAGAGAGTCTGGTGATGAGACTGGCTACAATGAGCATGTCACACTGCAGGACGACGGGGCCGCGGCTTTGACCCAAAGCAGTGAACGGCTACAGTCACTTTCTTATTCCTCCAGCTCAGATGTTGGCGTCAGACCCGAAGGTTTGCATGAGACCGCCGTAGTGGAGCTAAAAACAGTTTTTAAGCATGTGACTGGATCTGCATCTACCGTGCCCAAATCCTCAGCAGCCGGAGTCTATGAGCAGGAAACCTGCACAACAAACACGAGAGCTCCATCTCAGCCTGAGAGCAACGAGTCTGTAAGAAGGAAGCAAGCCACTCAGCACATAGCAGGGCAGAATCGCAGGGAGAAGTCCACAAAAATAAAAGACAGCAGAAAGTTGCCGGAGAAGATTAAAAGAGAGCCGAAGAGGGAGACTGATGAAGAGGAGTGCATGGAGGCCGAGGAGGACGGGAGCTCTGAGGCGTACTGGAAAGCCTGCTATGAAGCCTGGAGCGACTACTACTCTGCTATGTCCGCTTTCCCAGAGCAGGGCTACCAGAGCTACTACAGCGTAGCTCACAACTGGATGGCCGCGTATCGGATGAATGCAATCTACATGCAGGAACTCATGAAACACTAATTCAGCATTTCCAGTCATTTACAGCAGAAAATGTCTGCAATCAGTGACCGGACGCAACAAGAAGGTTTGGGTTTGGGTCGAAGTGATGCACTCCAATTCTGTATTCCTTAGTTAATTCATACCACATATGTGTTTTCAATAATTTTTTGTAATAAATTATCCCGACTAACTATTTACAGTATTTCAAATCCCATTCTGTTCAGTCAGGTTTTTTGTTTTTGACTTGAAGTTGTCGTATCAGTGTGTGCTGTGTTTGCATGGTGTACACGGCCAGAAGCAGTTTAACCCGTGGTGTACTGGAGCTCCTCTCCTCCTTCCCCTGATTACAGGTCAGTTAACCTTTCTACCAATTCACCCGGTCAGTGGTAGGCCATACAAAGAGCACATTAATATATAAACTGGAGGAAAACATGAGATCATTTCTTCACCTGAAGCATTTTGTGTTTCTGCTTTAAGCAGAAGAATAAACAGTAACCGCGGCAGGATTTCTTAGAGATATGTGAAAGAGATGTCTGTAATATCTTACGTAATCTGAACCTTGGAAAAAAAAAAAAAAAAAAAAGACAAGCAAAGCTACTTTTCATTGCATCCGTAGCCTTAAAAAAAATCAAAATCTGCATAAATCGTACATTTTCTGTCAGGCATCCACATCATCACTGACCCCCCATGGCGAAGGTAAAAAGGATTTCTGTTTTTTTTCTTATTTTATTTTATTTTTTTAAATGAGACAGGATTGTTGAGCTTGGGGTTTTGACGGTGAAGAGGATAGTTGAAGATGCAGAGTCAAAAGTTCCTGCTGTTTGTCTCGGCCGCTGTGGACTTCCTGAAGCGCTCTGCAGACTCGCCGCTGCTTCTCTCTGTTCTGCTCTGTGGGAGAGAATGCCAGCTGTTGCTGTACACCCGGCACCGTTCATCCATGAAGTCGTGTCAAAATGCTTTACAGTAAATATCGGCACGAGGTGCTTTAAAACAACTGCCTTTCCCTGTAAAACAGAGCAGAAGAAGCAGAGTTTTGAGTTTTGGTTTTGAGTTTTGACATGCAGCAAAATTTTAGTTATGACCTCTTGGATTCTTAATGTGATTCTTCCCCACTTTGTCCTTCTTTTATTTTAGGGACTTGGGTCATTTGCTTAAGCTACCTGAACAAGAGAGGGAGGCAAACTGGAAGAAATTTAGGAGCTAATTTGAAAATAATTATTTATTCTGTCAGATATAAATTGTAAGTGAATATGTCATTTACACACTGAGTCAAGTGCATAACAGTAAGACAGGGAGCATGCAGAGTGCTGTTTTGTTTCTGTTGTCCACTCTGCTCATAATCAAAGGTTTAAGGAAACATCAACAGTGGAGTCCAGCTGAGGCCGGCAGTGTCCCTGCTCCTTCATCAGCAAGGTCATCTCAGCAGGCCACTGCCTCCCTGCTGGACAACGACTACAACACATAAAGGCCTTGTGATCTTGTCCTGGAATGTTTCAGTTGTACGCTGGAAGTTGTAAAGAAGCCAATGTTTTTCTAAGATATTGGCGAACCCAAAGACAACTGAAGTTACTGTCATTACCCGATCCGAGTCATTACCAATAACGACTCAAACGCTTTGTCATTTAATGTGGATCACAACCATGCTGAGGGCTGTAGCTGCGAAATGTTCTGCCAATAAATTCCATAGTTGAACAGGAGTTTATATCATAAATACAGAGACCACCACAATTATTGGCCTCTCTAGTGAAAATGTGATTAAAAAAAAAAACTTTTTGCAGAAACCTAATCTTAGACTGAACGATTCAGAAAAATCCAACCATCACCGAGATTACATTTAATTAGTTATCAAATAATTTTAGGTAAAATGACTGACACCACTTGGTGCCCCCGCTGCAAAGAGGACAGCATTTGTTCTTTGTTTTTAACCTATAATATTTCTCAAAGCTGGATCATACAGACAGGCGGATATTTGATCAGTACAATTTGCACAATCTCTCTGCACCATGCAAAGTTGTTGGAGCTCACTTATGTTCTCACCTAAAAGCTGAGATGTTAGTAGAAGGTAGTCTGTATAGATTTAGCCATATGTTTTTGGATAAACATATGGCTTTGGATATAGGAGAGAAAATGGCTCACAGCATCATAGCTCCTCCACTTGCACTTTTCCATATATTTATTTG
The DNA here is from genome assembly GCA_903067095.1 of Girardinus metallicus. Taxonomy (NCBI): domain Eukaryota; kingdom Metazoa; phylum Chordata; class Actinopteri; order Cyprinodontiformes; family Poeciliidae; genus Girardinus; species Girardinus metallicus. The sequence goes on along the minus strand of CAEGAE010019916.1, from coordinate 7,372 downwards.
ACAAACCAAGCTGAAGTGTTTGCTGTTGAAAAACTCAATCATGGGTTCATTTTAACATAACGTAATGTTCCAGCTAGCATGTAGCAATCTCCACCCAGAGCACTTGTGATGTAAGGACAGAAAAAACTTATATTTAGCTCATCTTTAGATTTGTTCCAGGGTGAAATTATGGCACTGTAGTCAAATGTTAATTTATTCTCTTGCTTCTACACATCTTCACCAGGAAAACCAATAAACATTTCACTTAACACAAATTTTGCTCATCCACATTGTGCATATGGGACTCAACTTGTGCAGCAACTCAAGTATGACCCAAAGTTCTGGCTGAACTTTCAGTGACCCTTCTCCTCCATCCAAAGAAACCACTTAAAACTAATAGCCTAGGCTTTGATGAAAACATATGGATTACCACTCTGCATTTCTCTGCTCTTTTCTGGAAGAGCAGAAAAAAAAAAAGCAGTGAAGCTCTGTCTTCTTGCCATTTCCTGCTATTTACACACTTGGACTTATAGAAAGGGTTAGAAGGTGAAGAAAGAAGCCCACAGACTACAGGTTTTTGTGGCAGATATAGATGTTTTATCAGGCGTTTCACAGTTGGGACACAAGACAAGGTCATAAATAATATCCAACACATGACAAGTTACGCACAGCAGTAGTCTCAACAACAACAGGTGGCATAGGAGGGCAAAGCAAAGAGTAAGGGGAGACTGAGCCTGGAGAGAGAGAAGAGTACGTAACAGAGACGGACACAACCACGAACCTATCTTTGTTGCTTGTAAATAAAAATGTGACCCTTCAACATTTCCAGTGTATCATATGTTTACATAGAATGTCAACCGGTGTCAACTGAAAGTAGAGCTGGCGTAAAATAACCTGTTCTGATAACAAGCAGCAGGAAGTGAATCAAGTTTTAAAAAATCTCCCCAGGATCAAAAACAGGGGGTTTTGCTTCTGCCTCACTCGTTCTGCTCGATTCCAGTAGATTTTAAGCTTCTTAATGTAAAGTCAATTTCTTGATTTCATTGTTTTTAAATATAACAAAAATGTTTTGTGTCTGTGCTTGTAAGTTTTAATATGACCATTTTGACTAAATGCAAATAGTGGATCTAGACAGTTATCTTTGTGCCCCAAGTTACCAAACTTGGGGCAAGGTTAATATCAGTAAGTATCAGAAATAAAACACATTTTGATGCAGTTTTGTCGACTAATTTAGCTTTTTTGGGTTATTACTAATCTCTGGAGGGGTTAGAACTGACGTACAGCAGAAGAGACAAGTTGACCTAAAGTTTCATAAAGTAATGTTCTAATACGACACTTGGTGTTATTAAAGAGTTCACTTCTGCAGAAATAAAAACAATCTACAGGAGCGCAGATATTCCACCAGTTCTAGTATTGCTTTTAAAAAGTCAGACATGAATCTGTTGCTTAGTCTATGTGCTCTTAATCACCATGTTTAAAGGGCAAATAGCAAAATTTATAGTCGGAAAACCTAAAAATCATGAAAGTCTGTATCATAACAAAATCACAATCAGTTTTTTTTTTTTTTTTTTTTTTAACAAGCTTTTTAAAGTTGTAGAATACTTTTCAAAGCAAACCATTTAGTACAGATGAACCTTTGGAGCCACACCTCTCTAAAATAATGTTTCATCTGGAACCTCAGAAAATAACTTCTTTCTTGACAAAAAAAAACCCAACACATTTTATATGTATCAAATATAAGTGGAGTTGTTTAATCAAAACATAACTGAGTGAGCGCTGTTTGCTGTTTGTTGCTTTGTGAGAAAAGTGGGTAAAACTTGTTCAAGTAAATATGTAAAGAGGGCTATTTTCTAATCACACACCAAAAACAGTTTCTCAGTTTAGAGATGTTTTCCCCAAGGCTAGTGAAACAACTGAGATGTTGGCTTCAAGTGAACACGGCAACAAAGATCTCTGACAGAGTCAACGGCAGCAACAAGTACAAATAAAATTGAAAAGGAAAAGTCAAAATATGATATGAGCCTTTAACCTACAGAGGTGGGCGGTTAGTCTGCTGCAACTCTAGCTGGTGTTCCCTGTTGTAATGAACTCCTGACAGTGTTATCATTGATTTGAAGACACAACTGACTGTTCGTAACGCTGCTGAAACCCACAAATTACATTCAGTATGGAAAAAGGCCAAAAGATGGTTCATCTAGTATCTTTTTTTATGTCCCTGCGGTCATTTTTACAACAGATTTACCTACTGTAAAGTCTCCAGAAGATAAAGTGAAAAAGAAATCCTTTCAAAACATCAAGGAGGACAAAAAGTACAAACACCAAGTTTGCTAACCACACAGAATACGTACATATACTCAACAACTCTGAAAAATGCTCGTTGAGTTTAGGGAAGAAAATAAATGTTGACAGCTATAAAAACTACTGAAAGCATACTGTTGTTCACACAGATGTCAGGGATACAACAGGACAACAACAAGAGAGAGAAGGATGTAGAGAGGAGAGCAAGAACAAGAGGACAGACTCACTGCTTCTGCCAAACGATGGTCAAATATTACAAAATATTCTATTAACAATATTCACAAAGATCACAGGCTCAGGGCAGATTTTTGTCAGCAAATTCTCAGCAAATGCTTTGTGCTTTTCATTGTGTAGGTTTGGATTTAAAGTAAGCTTTTTTTTTTGGTTTGTTTGCAAAATAAATTGTGTTTCTTGAGGCCATTTGGGCTTCTGGAGCCAAAACAAATGGGTAGTGATTCAAAGTAATACTTAAAAAAAACAATATTTAGTGCTGCAAACTACGCACAAACTGAGTGAAACCCTGGCTGCTGAGAATTTTTTGACAGAAATATGTGCAAAGAACCCTTCGAAGTGGCAGCTAGTTATATATATCATATACTGAGCCATAGATACTTCCAGAAGAACTGAAATGCAAGTTTTCAATCAACCGAGAAAAACACACACAAACACGCAGACACACCTCCTTTCAGAAACAGAACAACTTACAATCTAACTTAAAGTTACAAACACTCATTCACAATCACTGGTAATGCCATCACACGGACACCTACTGCTTTTTGGGTTTTTAAGAAATTACGCTAAAATGGAATAACGTTTGACCTGAAAAGGAGGTTTGTAGACCAAAATGGCTGAAACGGGCAGTACTCTATTTCAAAGGCATTAATCAGAGGGGGGTGAGTTTTTTTGTCGTTTTTTTATTTCCCTTTTTCTTTGAGTTGTCCTCATTCCCCCTCCTGTACTTCCTGCCTTAAACTCAATCATAAATTATAAAAAGGTGCTTTTGTGCACAGAGACACACAACTAACTCTGGGAACTTACCTCTGACACTTAGAGGCACACAGTCCTCTTCCTAAATGATTCCCTATCCATCATCTGTCTTGTTCTTTTACGCACACATTCACATACGAACACACGTCTGCCGACCACTAACATGAAGATACTGCGCCTGAAGTCCATCCTCCATGTGTACAGAGAGTCCGCAGCAATGCAACACATCACCAGTAGGGGGCAGGCTCCACCAGGGCCAGAATACGTCTCTGAAAGCCCTTTCCACCATAGTTAGTCCTTCTTGGTCTATTTCTGTGAGCCTTTCTCTGTCTGTTTGTGCGGCGCTGCTGCAGTCTAGTCTTCACAGAGCAGACACCTTCACCACATTTTGCAGGGTGGGAGCGGCGGGCAGGTGAGCATCGCCTTCCGGAGTCGTCACTGGCGGTGTGGGAATGCTGATGATGGCTGTTGTGATCTGGCTGCTCTGGCAGTTCAGAGGAGCTGGCTCTTCTACGCGCATGTTTAAACTGGAGCGGCTGTGTGTGGGGGGGAAACAGCAAATTGATTAGAATGTTCCCAGGGAAATACTTTGACTCAAACCTCCTAGCAGAACTGTTCTAACCGAGGACGTCATGTGTGCCACTTTTCTTGCACACACCTTTTCAGGTTTTCACCATGGATTTTTCTGGAGGGCTAAGATCAGGGCTAGGTGAAGGTCACTTCTAACTATCAACTTTGCTACTTAACTAATTTGGCAGCGTGTTTATAATCATTGCCCTCTTGCAAAACCCATTTATGCTCAAATTTTAACCTCCTTGTGGATGTCTTGAGTTGTTGCTTCACAATTTCAACATAAAATTCTTCGCTCGTGGTGCACAAATCGCTAAAGCTCAAGGACACAAAACCGTCACCTTATTTAAAAGCAGAATCTGGATTCTGTTTGCTTATTGTTTGTTTGAACAGATAAACATGGCATCTTCACACATGTGGATCAGGATAAAGCAAGGTATAGTCAAGTCCTTTAGGAACTCTGACCTTACCTTGTACTTAGGGGCTGGATGTGGATGGTGCTGAGCTCTTGCAAGCCTTGTGGGTGTGTGTGTGTGTGTTTCAAAGGCTGCATGTGTGCTGGAGCGCTGGCGTTCGGTAAAGGTGTGTGGTGTTGCTTCTTGCTTCTCCGGGTGCAGCACGTCCCCGTCACACCATCTTGGCTGGACAATGAAGGGCTTCGAGACGGATAGTTCTGCAGCCCCGCTTCCAGGTAACTCTGCTGATAATACTGCTCATCCACAAACTCGTGGTTCTACAGAGCAAAAGAAGGAAGAAAGCGTCATCTATGTGTAAGGTCAAGGAGCTCTCTCACAATGCATACAGTAGCTGTGATAGCCTGTTTTGTTGTCTGAATTATTTGAGTTTTTTTTGTGTTTTTTTTTAACTGTTGTACTCGATATCTTTGTAACAGCTGAATGTAACTTCAGCAATTTAAATGTGCTCTGGCATTTGTGATGAGAAAACTGGACAAATATTTAGATAGAATGATGCTAGGATGTGACTGATGGGTTTTCTCTTAAGTTTGCTAAAAAAAAAAAAACCTCTACAATTTAAAAGTCATTGAAGCTTTATGTTGTATAAATGAGTCCAAACATTTATACAATGTTTGGACTCAAACATTGTATAAATGTTTGAGGACTCAAACATTTACACAATGTTTATACAATAGGGTCTCAAACTCATAGGGTTTGAGACCCTATGAGTCTAAAAAAGACTCATAGGGTCTTTTTTAGGGTCACAAAAAGACCCTAAAATATGACGAGTGTATATAAACTTCTGACTGGCGCTCTGAATGAAAACAAAAAGGATTTTAAACATATTAATTTTGTGTTTTAGTGAAGCCAACATAATTGTTTTCATGCTAATGTTTGCCCTTACAAGATAAACACACAAAGAAATCATTTATATTGATTACTGCGTGCTGTTTTTGTTTTCACAGATAAGAAGGCTGTTAAATATAAGTCTGGGTCCTCACGGATCAGAGCATGCTAGAACAACTGCTTGTGCTTGGCTAAGTGAGATATAAAATGGAAAATGTGTATCAAAAGCTAAATGAAGCGAGTCAGAATGAAATTTAATGTACTGTGCAAAGAGCTCAGTTCTTATTAACTCAGCTGTGGTTTTACACTCAGCTTTTAGAAGTATTTTACAGTCAGGACTGGTGGATTTAGTGTGATGAAAAAAAAAAAAGACATTCGTGATAGATAGAAGACTGTACTCAGTTACAGAAGCTCCAGCAGCCATGCACTCACTGTGGTTTTCTCCAGACAGTGCAGCAGATGGTGGTGCTGGCTCTCTATTAGAGAGGTAGATTTGCTCAAACGCTTCTCATCCTCAGTGGAACCCTGGAATATAAGAATTCACACAGAAACACAAAACGAACGTTAGGCTTCATTCTCTCTCTCTGGAAGACGCCCATGTGATGTGGGCGGTGTGCTGCCGAATGCCGTCTCAGTACCTGATCTGAAAGGTTCATCTTGTATGGAAGTTGCTTGAGTTGAAGAAGGAGACAAAAGCAGAACAAGACAGGTAGAGTTTTACTCGTGTTCACAGTTCAGCGCTGAGAAAAGACAGCCGTCAGCGTTTGCAGTCATGCCAGTCAGACAGAGAATGTTTACTATTCCACACCCCAAGAGGAAAGTCTTCTAACATCTAGGGCACCAACCTGTGTGGGGAGGGGGGAACGTCTAGCATTTCTGGCATATAATAGTTACTCAGTATACAGTTCACATAAAAATTTCCATTATGACATTTTCCCTACTTTTCTGTGTTCGCTAAAGGGAACTGTCTAATGACTTGTTTACCATATTCCTTATGCTTTATACCACTGAACTGACGTTTATGTGTTTACTTGCATAGAAAAAAGTTTGCATGAAAAGTCGGTGGTGCTTCCAACTCTGCAGATATTTGGAGGAAGTTCTGGTTATAGCTAAGCTGAGAGAGAGACACTAATAAACAAGATGTGAACAAATGTAAAACCGCAATATATCTTTTTGTGAATTCACTTGGTAATTGTTTTTGCAAAAATGTGTTATTAGTCACTAAAACTAGAAAGGATTAAAGGTTACAGAAAATATTTCCATTGTGAAGAAAGATAAAATTCTTTAAAAGGATTTGGAAAACAGATCCTTGCCTGTCAATTCGAATCACCTCAAAAAGTTGCTTTATCTTAATAAATTAAATTCAAATAGTGAAACTTACATAGATTCATTACAAAGAGATTTGTATATTTCAAATGTTTATTTCTGTTTATTTTTTATTACTTCTGTTAAAAGTTTATGAAAATCCATATCTCAGTTCCTCAAGTCAATATTTTTTTATTCAGAAATATTTTACCATAGCTATGTTATGGTATATAATCACAGGGAGGACTGGTGGCTTGACATGGATACCCTACAAAAAAAGGGCAAGCCACAAAGAAGAGCTCAGTTAGCAGAGTTCTGTGTAAAAGCATACTAATGGAAAATTGAGTGGAAGGAAAATGTTGTCAAAAAAGGTACAACCCATTAACCTCATGAGAATCTATAGGGTATTGTAAAAAAAAAAGATGAAAAACACAATAGACACCAATGTAGATCAGCTGAAGACTGTTTTCAAAGCATCCTGTTCCAGGTAGCACAGCACGGCCACAGGGTGATCACATTCCTGCTGCCTTTCAATTATGCAAAAGGAACCTTGATCAAATATAGAATGAATATGCTGTACCGTATAAAAATTCTCTTTTACCAGTATTGTATTATAGCTATTCTAACTTTCTGAGAAACAGAAATTTGATTTTTTTTACTAGTTATAACTTTTGGTGAACTAAATTAATCAAAATAGGCGATTAATATATTATGTTGTGTGAAATAACTCAATGAGATATTACTTTAATGAAATACAGAACTTTTTAATGATGTTCTTAATTACTGGGATACAGCTAAACATTTTTTCCATCCATCCATCCATCCATCCGTCCGTCCGACCGTCCATCCACCCACCCATCCATCCATCCATCCATCCATCCATCCATCCATCCATCCATCCATCCATCCATCCATCCATCCATCCATCCATC